>VMDO01002036.1:22657-181769 GCA_007922755.1 Pedetes capensis
AAAAAAAAAAAAAAAAAAAAAAAAAAAAAAAGGATGGAAACATCAATGGCTGTAAATGTTAGCTGTTGTTGTTAGGTGCCATTGAGTCGGTATCCGACTCATATTGACCCTCATAGGGTTTTCAATGGCTGACTGTTTTGGGATTGCCTTGGGAATGGATTGCCAGGCCCTTCTCCCATTTTTGCGGTGCTGGGAATTGAACTCGGGACCTCAAAGACTGTAGCGCAGCGCTCTACCAACTGAGCTAAATCCCAGCTGGCTATAAATAAGGATACGTAAATAAGACAGAAAATAAAACTGCTAATACTGATGGCAACTTCAAAAACTAAAAATACTGTTGTTAAGGGTTTCACCATTAAAAAAAAAAAAAACAAAAAACACCAGATATTCATTTCAAACAGTGTATGGACTCAACTTGTTTATCACTAACAACCAATGAATTTTAAAAGCTTTTTTTTAATCAATCATCTGATTTCCATGGCTTGTTTCCAACATATGTTCAGTTCATATTATATTCTTTTCCATTCTTGAAGGGAAGAAAGGATTTTGAAAGGAATTACACTGAAATAAGCAAAACCTCAATGTACATACAGCAAGATATACAATGTCATAAGCTTACATGAAAGTACTTCTGAATGAACATTATCTACTCAGTAAATATTATTACATTTTCACACTTACTAAAAAATCTATTCTTTATTTGCAAAAGTTTATTTTACTCACAGGTCTTTCATTAGGATCAATGAAAAATATTTTGATGATTATTTCAAATTCACCCCATCCTGTTTCAGTAATTTCATATGGAGGCTTAGTAACAACTGAAGAGAGATGGGGAGGGAAAGAAAACAATTATAAATTACTGATTTAGTTTCCTTTTAGCTCCTTTTTTCCATTTCGTATATTATGAACCAAAAGACTGTACTATACCTCTTAGAGGATTGCCATAGCTTTCATGTAATTTAAACTGGATTTTCTTCACATATGCTGACATGTCCTAAAATACAGAGAAATCAATTAGTTCTACCATCTATCTGCCTGAGACCATACCACCATGGTGTCTGATCCTGTCAGATCTCAGAAGATAAGCAGGGTTGGCCCTGATTAGTATTTGGATGGGAGACTGCCTGGGAACACCAGGTGCTGTAGGCTTGGGAGAAGGACCCACCAACCCACTCCCAAAAAACAATCAGCTATTGAAAATCCTATGAATAGCAGAGAAACACTAACAATACTGTTTCACCTGTTGTACATAGGGTCTCCATGAGTCGCACACCTGATTCGATGACACCTAACAACAACATCACTATCTACCTATAAAGACTAAGATGAAAATATACTCAGCATATGTACCTAATTTTATAAAACACACTTCCCCTCCAATTTTACGGACTGATATTAAAAAAAAAAAAAAACCAACAACCATGAATTAGCCAGGCATAGTGGCTCATGCTTGAAATCTCAGCTAATCAGAAGGCTGAGGCAGGAAAAGCACAAGTTGCAGGCCAGCCTGTGCTACACAGTGAGACCTTGTCTCAAAATACCGAAAGAACAAAAATGTAAACCCCCTCAAAAAAAAAAGAAAAACCACAAAAATACCAAAAAACTATATGTTGTTTGTTGTTGTTAGGTGCCGTTGAGTCGGTATCCGACTCATAGCAACACTCATAGGATTTTCAATGGCTGACTGTTTCGGGATTGCCTTGGGCGTGGATTTCCAGGCCCTTCTCCCATTTTTGCGGTGCTGGGAATCAAGCTCAGGACCTCAGAGACTGCAGTGTAGCACTCTACCAACTGAGCTAAATCCCAGCCCCCAAAAAAAACTATATATATGTATATAATTCTTTATAGAAAAATAAAAATACAACCCAGAATAATTCACACTCAGTAGTAACATATATTACCCTTATTTTTTTCAGGACCTTTAAAATGTGCTTACACTTACAATACATGTTAAAAAAAATTGAGATTATGCTGCAATGATATTGTAATACCTTGCTTTCTCTCTTGTTGTATTGTAAGGATTTTTTCCTGAGGCAGATTTTTACAAACATCTTTCAAGACTCTTTTGGTAATACTTCATTCACTTCTTCTACAAATATTTGAGTGACTACCGATATTGCTGTATCAGATGCTAATTTATGGTGATAAATAAAATAAGGTCTTGTCCTCAGGCACCAGCACACACCATAGAGAATATACCTATGTAAAGTGTACAGTGCAATAGTTTTTAGTACATTTACAGAGTTGTACAAGCATTACCATAATCAATTTTAGAACATTTCTTGTCACAAAAAAACCTCATACCTATTAGTACCTCCTCCTGACTTCTCTCTTACCTGTACACACTGGCAACCACTAAACTTATTCATATACAAGTTGAATAACTTATTCATTCAATAAATACCTGTTGAATTCCTACTATGTACTGGCTGCCTTCCAGGCACCAAAGATTCAGCAGCAAAACAAAATGCCAGTAATCAGATTACGTAGCAGATCTGACTTCCACATGTGTCTCTCACGGTGTTATTACTACATTATCACTTTAAATATTAGTTGCTATTCCTGAAACATCTGAGTAAATAGCATATTAATTTAAGATGTGGTATCTGGAAGGTGTAATTGTACTACATTTATAGGAGGATAATTCTTGCTACCTTAATTTTGATTAGAAAACATTTTTGGAGAGCTGATTTCTACTAACTACAATATGAATATTTTTACTTTATTCTTTCAAATTTTGGTGGGAGGCAACATTTCTATAATAGGCCAATTTCATAATCGGAAAATTATAAAAGAATTTTACAATTTATGTTCAAGCAAAACAAACTGTGGCTTCAAAAAGACTTAAAGAAAAAACAAGTGCTTACCTCGTTTCTATATGGTTTTACATATACTGTCCACTGATGGGTGTGTCCATCTTCTTCTCTTTTCTTCCCAAAATATCGAGCAACATTACCATAAACTATTGGTTTAACGATAGTAACCCCCTAAGAGAAAAATAATTTAAAAACCAATAAATATTGTACCATTACTTAAATAGGGTGAGAGCTCTGAAAGCTTGTTTTAAGGAATGGCAGTCTAATAATTTAGAATTTAGTTAGAACATGGATTTTTCTCAATTTCAGATATCCTCACTTCATATTAATATGAAAAATAACAAATAACTAAACACTAGACTAGTTACAATGTTCCCCATTTGAAAATACTTTTATTTAAGTCATCATGTAAAGCTCTTAAGAATTTTGTTAAAGGAAATCCAAAAGGCCCTTTGCTTACAAACCTGAAAACTAGGCTTTGGAGTAAAAATTGCCAATTTGACTGGTATTACTTGATGGTAATAGTCTTATTAACTAGTCTGTGACTGTGTTTACCAAAGCACAGTACAAAGATGAAAGGCAATTCATGTAGGAATTTTAGGTATACAAAGGACAAACATTTTTCATGTTATTATGTATATTACAGTTTGGATATGAATTGTCTTCCCAAAACATGCTTGGTGTCCAGTGGGTGGCACTATTGAGAGGTGACTGAATCATGAGGGCACTAACCTTATCAGTTCATAGTTGAGCCTTTGAAGAGCCTATCTCTTCCTTGGCCCCTGCCCCTCTCCCAGCTGCCATGAAGTAAGTAGCTTTGCTCTACCACATGCTCAGGGCTCCCCTTAGGCCTACAGAGATGGTACCAAGTGACCATGCACTGAAACTTGATAAAACATGAGATAAAATAAATCTTTCCGCCTTTAAAATTGTTCTTTCAGGTATTTTTATCACAGCAATGAAACGTCAACTAACAATGTGTTTACTTTAATCTATATTAGAAAAGCCTGCAGCTGTAGCCCTGTGGCATCCGATCCCGTCAGATCTCGGAAGCTAAGCAGGGTCAGGCCTGGTTAGTACCTGGATGGGAGACCGCCTGGGAACACCAGAAGCTGTAGGCTTGGGAGAAGGACCCAGCAACCCACTCCCAAAAATCAATCTGCCATTGAAAACCCTATGAACAGCAAAGAAGCACTGACAATGGTGTTTCCCCTGTTGTACAGAGGGTCGCTATGAGTCAGATACTGACTCAACAGCACCTAACAACAACAATATTAGAAAAAAATAAAACTAGAAATTCAAACTCACAATTTCAAAATGCTCAGAAAGAGGCTTTAAGAAACTGATTTAAATATTAATGTGACAATAAATATTACAATTAGATTCAGATATGGAAAAATGGTAAACTGGCACTTGAATGACTGAAGCATGGTAAACAACAGCCAGTGGCATGTGTGCTACATTTGTATTCCGTTCCAAGATGTACAGACATGTTTTTCATCACATTTGATTATCATAAAGGTAATGAGAGTTGATAGATTGTGATGGAAAGATTAAAAATTTCAAATTAAGAGAAAATATCAAGTTTTGCACATGAATCTGAGACCAGTTGTCTACTAGTAGGAACTGCAGGACAAAAAAGTATTATGACTGGGTCAGCACGCAACTTCACAATAAATGGAGAAAAGATTGAGGTTGTCCAAGATTTTGCTTTGCTTGGCTCTATAATCAACACCCATGGAAGCAGCAGTCAAGAAATCAAAAGACGCATTGCTCTAGGAAAAGCTGTGGCAAAAGATCTCTTTATAGAGTATTGAAAAGCAAAGATGTCACATTGAAGACGATGGTGCGTCTGACTCATGCCATGGTATTTTCAGTGGCATCATATGGTTGTGAAAGCTGGACATTGAACAAGAGAGACAGAAAAAGAATTGATGCTTTTGAATTGTGGTGCTGGAGACATCTATTGAATATACCATGGACTGCCAAAAGAACCAACAAATCTGTCCTAGAAGAAGTACAACCATAGTGCTCCTTGGAAGCAAAAATGGCCAGACTGCGGGTTACATATTTCGGACATGTAATCAGGAGAGAACAATCCCTGGAGAAGGACATCATGTTTGGGAGAGTGGCAGGTCAACACAAAAGAGGAAAACCCTCCACCAGATGGATTGACACAGTATCTGCAACAATGGGCTTAAACATAAATAAGATCATTTGCCTGGCACAGAATCGGCAAGTGTTTCGATCTGCTGTACATAGGGTCGCTATGAGTCGGACTCGACTCGACGGCACCTAACAACAACAACATATGCAAAAAATGCTGTACCAATGTAATGAACAATTACCAATAAGAAATAAAGAAAAGTAGTGAAAACATTGAAAAAAATTTAAACTATGGCTGGACAGTTAATTAAATCCGAAATTTACAAATGTGAAGTTAGTTCAGAAGGTAAGTAGTTTCTGTGTGAACTTGGATAATCCTAAGTAAGTGAAACTGACGACACTTGGGGCAATCATAGACGAGGCCTCAGGTTCAAGGCCTGACTGAATGAGCACAAGGGCGCTGAGCAGGTGAGCATACAACAGATAGCAGCTATAGTGTTGCTAGGTACATGCAGAGTTCATCAAAGATGAAAAGGGGCTCCCTTGACAACAGACTTTCAACCTGTATGAAATTTGTCTAAATTGGAAAATGACACCGATAAAAGCACGTAAGCAAGGAAAAATACATCTCTAATTTTAAAGCTTTATCTGACTACTTTTGGTGGAGTCATTTGAGGATTGCAGGCTTAACTTTCTGAAGTCACCTGGACTAAACCTACAAATTTCTAGAACCTAACATGATGCAAGTAGAGAAAAGTCCTGTAACTTCTTCGCAAAAGCTAATGTTTTAACCTTTTTCTCTGTAGTAGCTTCCCATCAGTCCACAACTTTGCTTAAAAGGCTTAGGCAAATGTTTACAAAGCCTCTGGTACTATGAACTTTTACCTGGCATCTCTTTCCCCTTCTATTGAATTTCAGTAGCTTTTGGAATTTCTGAAGAATTCTCATTTTATATGTGATATTAAAACAATGAGAGCTGTACAACTATGATTAAAATAATGTAAAAATATAACACAAATAAGGACTCTAAAAAATCTAACAGTTGAGAAGATTGGTGTAAACGTGGGTGATTTCTTTTGAAAGAAAAGCTTCCTTTCTGTGATAATATTAAGAATCAGAAGGGGTAAAAAACAGGAGTGCTATCAGGATCCAGGTGATCCTGCCTTAAAAATTAATGTGCCAAGGAGTACAGAAAAGTGGGAGTGCCACAATGTCCAACACTGAGCTAGGCTCTATAACTTTCACAATAAGCGAAAGTAGCTGACATTTATAAATGCTCCCTATGTGCTGGGCATAATTTTATGTTCTTTGCATGTATTAAAATATCTTGACCATAGTTTTGAAGCTTGATGAATGTCAAAACTCGGGCAAATCTATGTCCAGGTACCTCGGTTACCATAGTTGTAAATACCATGGAGAATCTTTTTGTTTGTTTGTTTCAACTGGGAGTTGAACCCAGGACCTCAAGCTTGCATGTTTTGCAAGTGCTGGATCACTGAGCTGCAACCTCAGCCCCCCCCCCTTTTTTTTGAGACAGGGTCTCGCTAAATTACACAGACTGCCTCTGGTCTCGAACTTGCGACCCTCCTGCCTCAGTCTCCCAAACCGCTGGGATTACAGGTGTGAACCACCACGCCCGGCTCTAAATACTATGGGGAATCTTCTGTCCCAGTATTTGTAAATTTTACAGGTAAGTGCTCCCCAAATATTTGCTACTGTTGTTATCCTCACAACCAGGTGGGTGGCATCCTCAGTTTACCGATGACCTGGTGTAGCAGCTACTGGCGGCAACAAGCCAGGATTTCCCAGTCCCCAGAATGGCCTGTTTCCTGGGCGGCCACCTGTAGGTCTTCCCCACGCCACCCCTGGTAATGTATGATTTTTTGGCAGGGTGGCAGCGACAAAAGGAAAATGGGGCCAAGGAACGCTGAGCTTCCGCTCAGTGGTCTGCCTCGCCTTGTGCCTTGAGGCCACAGCTCAAGCTTGCACAGAGAAGGCGCGCAAGGGGACCACGCTGTGCGCCCCGCCCGCGCAGGGAGCAGCGGGCCGGGACAGCTCCTCCCGGGGTCCGGCGCCGCCGAGCACTGACCTTCACTCTCCCGCCGGAGTCAGGCCCAAATTCGGCCATTCTCTTGAACATATTGCCCCACGGAAGAAGCCGCCGCCGCCGCCAGGGAAAGTCCGGGGCCAGCGGGGTCGCCGCTCCCCTGAGAGGCCCCGCTCCTCCTGCGCGGGCTTAGGAGGAGGGTTTCTGGCTGAAGGAGAGCGAATCACTGGGACTCGTGGCGCTGAGCAACTGCCAACAACTCCAGGTGAGCAGCGTCAGGGTCGGCCATTCAACCCTGCGCGAGGGGAAGAGCTGAGCGACGCCATGCGCAGGCGCAACGAGCTGTTGCGGTCGTCGCCGCACACTGCGCACGCGCCTGACCACTGCCGCAGCGGAAGGAGAGTTCCCCAAGTTTCCGAGAGGGGGATAATTGAAAGGGAAGAAAAAGTGATTTCAGAAAGTTCTTCAGATCTTAAGCATATGAGTTTCCACACGGATAGAGTCTGCCAAGCACCTAGCACAAAGATAAAAGCAGACCTACGTCAAGGCGTACTATTAGGAACTTTCAGGACATGGGGACAAAGAGACAATATTGCACGCTCGGAGATTTTCATGGTAGACTTGGGACATGACTTGGAATCCCATGAACTGTTGTACGAGAATCACGTGGGGTTGAAGAGTAAGAAAAATCTGAGAATGTTTAACATGAATAGAATATGCTAAACAACCAACAAGAGTTTCATTCCATTAACTGATATGTTAGGTGTCTACCACATTCCAGTGACTGTTGTGTTGTTAAGTGTGGTCCAATTGGGTGTGACTCACAGCGACCCTATGTATAACTAACAGAAACGTTACCGGATACTGTGCCATACACACGACCTTTGTTATGTTTGAGCCTATTGTTGCAACCACTATATTTCTTCTCATTTTGAGTCACTCCACATCAGCAACTGGAAGTCAGTGGGGCTTTGCTCCATTCCCATCATTAAGGTCGACTCTACATTGAGGAAGCAACTATTCCCCAGTTGTCTTTTGAATGCCTTCCAGCCTAAGGGGCTCATTTCCTGACACTATATTTAACAGTGCTTCTCTACTATTCATAGGGTTTTCCATGGCTAATTATTTAAGAGTGAGCTGTCCTCCCTAGTGTGCCTTGGTCTGGAAGCTCAACTGAAACCTGTCCACCGTGGGTGGCTCTGCTGGTATCTGAAATACTGGTGGCATAGCTTTCAGCATCACAGCAACATACAAGCCCCCACAGTACAAGCTGACGGACACTGTTGTAGGTATTTGGAACACTGAAGTGAATAAGAGTGAAGAATTTCTGCCACTTTCCTATTAGGACAGTGGTATGTCAGAGATGTGACATGGTAAAGCGGGCATCTGGGTGTGGGGGAAGGGAACAGCCCACTGAGGGGTATCAAAGCCTGAGTGTAGAGCATCTGTTATGTGGTGAGGTACTGTTGAGAGCTTGGTTACATACAAACAAATCCATGAGATACACTAATGTACTAAGGATACATTTTAATTACACTGGATTTATCACTGTCACAGAAGGGAGATAAAACATGGGAAAGGAGAGAACTAGAATGAACCCTGTGGTGTGAGATTAGAACTGGAGGTATTGATGTGAATTCATGATTTTCAGTACAAATAGATAGGTATAGAGATAAATATAGTATTAATACATGTAGATTCTAGCTCTCTCCACCAGTAGGACTAGGAATCAGTGACACCCAAGTGTCCAGATCTGATCTGATCTGATCTTTTCTTTCTTCTTTTTCTCTTTCTTTCCTTCTTTCTTTCTTTCTTTCTTTTTTCTTTCTTTCTTTTTAAAATACCATTTTTTACTATTGGAAATGCCCACAGCTATACCACAGTGGCATCCAATCCAGTCAGATATCACAAGCTAAGCAGGATAGTTCCTTGTTAGTACTTGGATGGGAGACTGCCTGGGAACACCAGTTGCTATAGGCTTGGGAAAAGGCTCTGGCGGCTTTCTCTCTTAATATAAAAAGAAAACTAGAAAACATTACCTCATAATAAAATCTAGCAAGGTCATGAGATAGGCAGGTTCATTATTGAAATACTCTACTTACTAATACTCCAATTTATAGCATATGTACAGATTAAAATAAAGTTCATTTTAAGTAGAACTATAATATATAACTTAGTGACTAATAATTCTAGAGTAATGCCTTTATAATGATTCAGTTGCCATTAACATGATTAAATGTTGTTAATAAAGGTTTGCAATAAAGGCAAAAGAAAGAAAAAAGAAATGAAATAGCAGAAAAAGAGAAAACAAAAGGACTGAGAAGGAGCAGCCTATGAGGTAAGGTGTAAGTGTGTAGAACCCAAGGGACAAAAAGCTTCTAGAGGTATGAAGTGGTTCCCTTTGTCATATGCTGCAGAGAGAGCAAGCAGGATGAGCAGAGAACAGATGGTCACTGGAATGGCACCAGCATTCATGGGAGAGCTCCTGGAGGAGCAGTAATAGCCGAATGATGATAGAAGTCGTATTAGAAAGAGTTGAAAAGAGAATGGAAAGTGAGGGTAATGGATGGGGTTGAGTTCTGACCTTTATCCCCAGAAGTCTTGCCATAAAGGGAGCAGAGGATGAAGTTGTAGTTGGCAGATTATATAGGGTCAATGAGGTGGTGTTTTTAACATGGAAGGTTATCGGGACACTTGTACCATGGTGGAGGTGATGCAGCAAAGAGGGAGAAACTCAGCCCAGCTTTGAGCAAGACAAGGACTGGGACCATGACCACATGTGAAGACACTGCCTTGGACAGGAGCACAGGCTTTCCACTCCAGATACAGGGGAAAGAAAATAAGGGTCAGCTCAGGAGAAGGTGTGACATTTTAGTGACAGAGAAGGGCTAATTTTGTATGAAGTCGCTTCTTTTCTTTCATCCATTTTTCTTTGAGCACTTGTCTGTTTTCTGCCACAAAACATTCTAAGGCTATCTTGTTCTTTCCTTTGTCTATTTCTGAAATAGTAATTTCCTATTTGTTTAGAACGTTTCATAAAAGAAATTAAAACAATCATAAAAGGATCACACAAATTATCCCTGAACTCCACCTAAGTAAACACATAGAATGCTCATCTTCTGTACAAAACATCAATAAAGCCATTTACAATAAATTAATAGATCATTCCAGAAGCTTTTGTATATCAAAATACACCAACTTTTAATGGTACCAGCTCTCTCTTGTTTTTTTTTTCTTTCTGGCACTGTGGATGGAATGCTGGACTTTGTACATGCTAAGCAGATGTTTTCCCACTGAGCTACATCCCAGGCCTAATTTCCTAGTTAGCTAATTTGTAGGCAAATAACAATGACTCGATGGAGGTTACAATAGGGTTTTCCTAAATTCCTGATGTATCTTTCGAGGTTATGCCCTGCCTTGTGTAAATAGGAGATTCTTGCACAAATCTCTTTCTGTGTTTATAACCAAATGGGTCTGGTGTCATCACTCCAATACTATCTTGTCTTACTATTGCCACAGGAGCCGCACCCTAAAGCATCTCATGAAAGGGTTAAGGCCTGGGGGAAGTGACATGCAACAGTGAGTGTAAGGAAAACAGTCTTGCATGCTTGGGGGAGGCAAAACTGCCCGCCTGGTCACACAGGGGAGGCAACACTGCCCGCCCAGTCACTATGCCCCTTGCTGGTGTCTAATGTCACGAGATGTTAAATGATGTGTGCAGTACAATGTGGTCTTGAGACACTTGTGAGGTCATGGTTTCCCTGAGTCCAGTTGTTTTTGACTTTCACTTACAAGAATATGTGTTTATTCTATAATCTTGGGAAGAGGTCAAGAAAGGTTCATGTACATACTATATGCTTGATACGATTTGTTGTTGATTAAGAATTAAAATCAAGATATAAGCTGGGGCTCAAGAGAGCTTCAGCAGCTTTTTGGCCATAGTTCACTGACATTCTCAGTTTCTCTGACTCTTCTTTTCTCAAGTGGTCATTGGGGCAACAGTTACAACCACAGGACATACAAGAGGTGTTAATGCTATAATTATACCAGTAGTGGCTGTTGACTTGAAATATCCCATAATCAGTCCTTCTATCTTCAGAATTGTAATGTGTCACTTGTGTTATAGTCACTCTCTCATTTGGTCAAACACATCTCTGAAAAGAAATTACTTTAGTAATAAATAGCAACTCTAAATGATTTATACTGAATTGCCAAATCAGTTCTATTTCACGGATTCTATTTTATTAGTCCTGCAGCGGTAGCCCTGTGGCGTCAGATCTCGGAAGCTAAGCAGGGTCAGGCCTGGTTAGTACCTGGATAGGAGACCACCTGGGAACACCAGGTGCTGTAGGCTTGGGAGAAGGACCTGGCAACCCCCTCCCAAATCAATCTGCCATTGAAAACCCTATGAACAGCAGAGAAGCACTGACAATAGTGTTTCCCCTGTTGTACAGAGGGTCGCTATGAGTCGGATACTGACTTGACGGCACCTAACAACAACAACAACAATTTTATTAGTAACTTACTTTATAAGTGCAAAGATGCATTTAATTTATAAAGTATCTTAGCTAAGTAGATGGGACTACTGTGCCTGGCTTAACACCTTAGTTTAAGGGCACCTACAAGAATCCCTCTGTAGAGCAAATAAACTTGTACTTTTAATGAAGCAAGATAAGCTACTTTAAAAACACAAAAATAGCTATTTCTTCCATTGCTTTTATTTTTCATATGCTCTAATTCCTCAGGAAACATTCAGCCTAGAATGAGAAAAGCAACTGTTGTTGGGTGGATTTTTATAAATTCATAGCAGAAACACAGGCTGATGGAACAATTTTTCTACTAGGAAAAATAAGGATTTTTGGAGACAGATTATCTTATAATACTTAAGGTAAATTTGCATGTCAAGTTAGAATCCTTTAATTTTTAAAAAAGTTTTTATCCAGACACCATCCCAGTGCTGGCAGTGACCTGGCAATCCTCATGTCCAAGCCTTGCAAGTGCTAGGATTACAGGAGAGTTCCATCAGGCTGGCTAATGCAAATCTTGAAAACAAGAGTCATAGAATAGGAAAGCCTTTCCTATTCTATGATTCCATCCATTCGTTCATTCATCTATTCACTCATTCATTCAAAAAAGTTATTGAGGGGGAAATGTTTGAATTCAAACTGAAGAGTACAGTGATAACACTGACATATATGGAGTAAACTATAAAGTAACTTTTCCTCTCAGCACATCTTCAGTTGTGTAGAAGAAAATGAAAATCAGTCAACCTTGTGTGGATAACAATAACAAAACATTTCATGCTGAATTTCAGAGTTCCTTGTATAAGTGACTAGAGGGGGTAAGCTTCTCCTTTTTGAGAGTCTCCTTTGAGAGTCAACATAATTTTTTAAGATTTTCCTGTTAAAAATCCTATGTCAAGGCAAGGCATATTAAGAAAATAAAAATTTTGTTTCACTGTAGGCTCTCAGAATGTAAGTTCTAAATGAGTCCTGTTATATATCTTTTCCTTAGCCTATAGGGACCATTTAGTCTGAGGCAAATGGCCAACCTAGTGGTACTGGATGGGAACATCAGATCTTTTTTGATTTAGCGTAGAAATTTTCCTTACCAATTGCTCATTCCTTCTTGAGATACCTTAGATTCTAAAGGTCCAAACTGATGTTTTTAACCACTGTAAGTTACAAACCCACAATGAGAAACAAATATCTATAACTCAAAGCTCCTTCTGATCATGCATTTTCTTCCAAAACCTGTTCCATATGTGCTCTCTGGAGGTATGAGGGAGAGTGCACTCAGAGTTTGCCAGGTTGATTCCCCTACAGCCATCCATTCCACATCCGTTTAGTGTTCTGGCCATATCACACTGTTCAAAGACTTTGCCCTGCACAGTAACAAAAGGCACAAGCCCCAGAAGTTAGGAGACCCTTCATGTTGACAGGGAAGACAGAATACCAGGGTGACTAGGGTAAACTAGACACAGTATTTAAACATCTTTTAACTTCCTTCTTCCTCTACTGATTTGGGGTTTCCACCTTTTGAGCTACATACCAAGCAAGTAGTGGTTATTGAACTACCTCCTTCAAAAATGGCATATTTTGTTTGTTTGTTTATTTGAAGAGATATTCTGATGTCCTAAGAATGAATGGGGCTTAGCTCAGAATGGGTTTAGCTCAATTGGTAGAGTGTTGCTCTGAGCTCTTTGAGGCTCTGAGTTCAATCTCTAGCACTACAAAAATGGGAGAAGGATGTGGCAGCCCACTCTCAAAACAATCAGCCATTGAAAGCCCTATGAATACTAGAAAAATATTTTCTTTCTTTTTGTGGTACTTAGGGGTTGAACCCAAGGCCTCACATATACTTTGCAAATACTCTACCACTAGGCTGCACCCCCAGGACTTTTTTTTTTTTACTTTTTATTTTGTATCAGGGTATCATTAAGTTATGCAAATTGCCTCTGGCCTCGAGCTTGAGGTTTTTCTGCCTCTGCCCCGCTAGTCGCTGGGATTACAGTGGTGTGCCACAACACCTGGGCCAAAAAACAAGTTTTAAAATGCATCAGCAAAGTTGGGCCTAATGGCACATAAATGTACTCTCAACTACTTCTGGGGATGGTGAGGTGACAGGATCACATGAAACCACAAGATCAAGACCACCTGGGCAACATAGAAAGAATTCTTCTCAAAAAAGGAGGGGGGGAGAAAGAGAAAAAAGAAAAAAGGGGTGTAAGTCAAAATGGACAATAGAAAAGAACAGCAGTGGGAAAAAGTGCAAAGGAAAAGAAAAGATAAGAATAGAAGAGAAATATCAACAAATATTTGTACTCCTGACTGGGCAAGTAGGAATTGTGTATAAAAGAGAGAGGACATCCAAATACTTGCTGAATGGGAAGTCAGTGAAAGCAAGCTGCTTCTTGCCCGGCAACCGGGAAATCACTGGCTAACTCGGAAGGCAGCACTGGGTGGTGGGGCTATGAGTAGGAAGCCTGGTTGGAAGTCTGTGTGTGGAGCAGTTAAAACTCCCAGGTTTTCTCCCCAGGCCAGAAGACCAGGATGCTGCCTGGTGTCAACCTCAGAGGAAGAAGGATGGGAAGATGACTCAGGAGACAATGAACCACTGACTGTGGACCTGACACTCAAAGCACAGCTAAAAGGCTGAGGATGTAGCTCAGTGGTGGAGTGCTTCCCAGCTCCCTAGCAGGCTTGAGACCCTGGGGTCAATCCTCAGCAATGGAAAAACAAACACATGGTAGTCACCACTAAAAGCAGAAGGATAATGCCATAATGCAAACAAGGAGATGGAGTACAACTCTATATTCTGAGCCGTAAACCACGTCCCAAGCTTTCAACTTGCCTCTAGTGAACTTGATTCCTGGCTGCCACAATTCTAGAATTCTTGTCTGCAGAAAATGTTTGAACCAAGAGAAAAGACCTATTGACGTTAATATGTGGGGCTAGTTTTCCTAAACAACATCTGGTGTGACCCATCCAGGCAAATGGATTTTCCATTTGGCTTCTTAGATCTGAAGTCTTATAGCTATCAACCAAAGATTATGAGATATTTGACAAAAGCCACTAATGTGAAGACAGACCAATATAAGTATCTGGAGAAGAAAAATTCAGAGCAAAGAAACAACAGGAAATAAAATATGAAGGGTAATGGGTATCTTATAGAGATTAGACAAAATATCACATCCATAGGACAAGCTACGGTGCTACAATAAAGAAAGAGAGAACAAAAGAAGCTCTTGGTATTTAAATAAGATACATTAATAACACATTTAAGGGAAGAGTTATGAGATATCTTAGATCATAGTGCTACATGGGGTCCAGGAAAATGGCAAGAGGCCTGTTGGAAGGCGAGTAGCTGCTGGGAAAATTGAGTTCACTGCCCTACTTTGGGAGTCAAAAGGCTCAGAAAAGGAGCCTCCTGCCTCTCAATGACCACCCAGCTTGAGCTATCACCACCAAATGAACATCTCAGGCATGACCATGACAGACTGGAGCTTTAAGAAATTCCCAGGATTTCTGTGTAGTTTATTGAGACCCTTGAAGGCTCTTCACAAAGAATTATCTGAAAAGATTTTCTTCTTATTATTATTTTTTTTGCCTTCAGGTTTTTTAAAAAAACATTTTTAATTTAATTTTATTTTTAAATGTTGGTGGGGCACAGAATAGTAAGTCATTTGCTATATCCATTATGCAACTGTGAAGTCACTTTTGCTTACATATTCACCTTCTTCCATTTTTTACAGAACAGTATAAAGAAAAGAAAAAAGTAGAAATTTTAATTAATATGTAATGAAAATCATATGCAATCATGGGTTATATTCTCATTAATTTTTTCCTTCCCTCTATTTTTTTATGTATTCATATAGTTGCATCTTATATTTTAAGATTTTCCTCTCCCTCTTTACCCTTATACATTGTTTCCCCTCCCCTTTCCTGCTTCCACAACATTGACTCCCATCTGCTGATTGCCTCCCCACTTCTTCCTGGTCTGCTTGTATTTTGCATTCTTAGGTATGATTGCTCATTTTTATATATCCAAATATGTATAATTTTTTTCTTCCTTTCATTTGGATTTAGCTCCCACATGAGTGAGAACATACGGTATTTCTCTTTTTGAGTCTGGGTTAATTTGTTTAAAATGGTATTCTCCTGTTCCACCCATTTTGCTGCAAATGACATATATTCATTTTTTATTGTTGAGTAATATTCCATTGTATAAATATACCACAATTTTTCAGTCCACTCCTCTGTTGGTGGGCATCTTGATTGATTCCATACCCTTGTGACTGTGAAGAGTGCTGCACTAAATATGGAGGTGCAGCTGTCCCTGTGGTATGATGACTTATGTTTCTTTGGGTATATTCCCAGGAGTGGTATGGCTGGATAGTATGGCAGTTCTATTCTTGGTTTTCTAAGGTAGCTCCATATTGATTTCTAAAGAGACTGAACTAATTCACAGTCCCATCAGTAGTGTAAAGGGTTCCTTTTTCTCTGTATCCTTGCCAGCATTTGTTATTATTTGTTTTATTAATCTTGGCAATTCTTGATGGAGTAAGATGGAATTTCAGTGTTGTTTTGATTTGCATTTCCCTAATGGCTATGGATATTGAGCATTTTTTCATGTGCCTATTTCTTCTTTTGAGAACTGTCCAGTTCCATTACCCACTTATTTATTGGTTTATTTGTTATTTTGGAGTTTGATTTCTTAAGTTCTTTTGTGTATTCTAGAAATTAGTTCTCTGTCAGATGGGTAAGATGCAAAGATTTTCTGTCTTTCTGTGGGTTCTCTTTTTACTTTCTTCATTGTTTGCTTTGCTATAGTTTTATGTAATCCCATTTGTTGATTCTTGGTGCAGTTTCCTGAGCAATTGGAGTCTTGTTAAGGAAATGCTTGCCAATGCCTATGTGTTGGAATGTGTTTCCTATCTTTTCTTCTAGTAGTTTAAAGGTTTCCAGTTTGATGTTGAGGTCTCTGATCCATTTTGAGTCAGCTCTCGTAGAGACTGTTTTCTAGTGGAATTTTTAGGGTCCTTTAGGTATAGGATCATGTCATCCATGAACAAGAATAGTTTAACCACTTCTTCCCTTATCTATATTCCTTTAATTTCTTTCTTTTGCCTGATTGGTCTGACTAGGACTTCAATCACAATATTGAATAAGACAGGAAAGCGTGGACATCTTTGCCTTGTTCCTGATCTTAGAAGGAATGCTTTCAATTTTTCCCTATTTAATATGATGTTGGCTTATAGGTTTATCAGATGGCCTTTATGATGTTGAGATAAGTTCCTTCTATACCTAATTTCTTCAGGACTTTTATCATGAAGGAATGTTGCAAAAACCTTTTGTCAAAGGCCTTCTCAGCATCCATTGAGAGGATCCTGTGATTTCTTTCTACAGTTCTCTTGATATGTTGAATTACTTTAATTGATTTATGAATGTTGAACCAGGCTTACATCCGTGGAATGAAGCCCACCTGATTGTGGTGTATGATCTTTTTTTTAGTGTTGCTGAATTCAGTTGGCCAGAATTTTACGGAGGATTTTTGCAATATTCATCAGGGAAATTGGTCTATAGTTCTCTTTCTTTGTAGAGTCCTTCTCTGGTTTTGGTATCAGGGTGATACTGGCTTCATAGAATGAATTTGGAAGTAACTTTCCTTTTCTATTTTTTGAAATAATTTGAGGAAACTAGGTATTAATTTGTCTTTAAAGGACTGATAGAATTCAGCTGTGCACATGTCAGGACCTGAGCTTTTCTTTGTTGGGAGGTTTTTTTATTACTGCCTTCTTACTCAGTGTTTTTAATGTGTTGGTTTAATTTGCTTATGTATTCATGGTTTAGTTTTGTTAAGTCATATGTGTTAAGTAATTTGTCCTTTCTTCTGTATTTTCATGTTTTTTGTTTGTTTGTTCGTTTTTGTGGTACTGGGGGTTGAAACCAGGGCCTCGCACTTGCATGCTTTGCAAGTGCTGGACCACTGAGCTGCAGCCCCAGCTCATTTTTTTTATGTTTTGGAACAGGCTCTCACTACGTTACGCAGACTGCCTCTGATCTCGAATTTGTGATCCTCCTGCCTCCACCTCCCACGCTGTTGGGATTATAGGCATGCATCACTGCTTCTGGCTCTGTATTTCCATGGTTTTTGGTAGTATAGTGTCTCAAAGCAATTTCTGATGATTTTCTGGATTTCATTGTTATCCATTGTTGTCCCCCTTGTCAACTCTGATTTTTAAAATTTGGGCCTTTTGTCTTTCTTTTTGGTCAATCTGGCTAAGGGAGTGTCAATATTGTTGATTGTTTTGAAGATCCAGTTGCTGGTTTTGTTAATTTTTTTTTGCATTGTCCTTTTAGTTTCTATTTTGTTAATTTCTGCATTGATTTTCACTGAAAAGTTTTTCAGACAACCATCACTGTCTCACTACTCAGAGGTAAGTGACGCTTAGAGACCAAAGGTACTTGAATTAGAAAAATGAAGCAAAGTATTTTTCTCACATCCATTCATGGTTAGCAAATTTACACCCATGCACTATTTGATCTAGATTTGCTTGTTCTGATTAGAGTGAAGTTGGAGACTAGGAAGTGAGAGAGTACCCAGGATTCATAGGAATTAATATATTTTCCTGAAAATGGCTCTTTGGTTCCATGATTTATATCTCCAATATTCTGTGTGTTCTGGTTTCCAGCAACTCAGACTACCAGACAGGCTTCCCTGTCTTCATATCTTGTTTCACTATAATTTTTCTACCAATGTGAAGTTTTTCATCTTCTTCTTCCTGAAATCTTGTTTCCTCTCTTCATGTTAAATAATTAAAATCTACTTAAGTCAGTATGTGAGGAATACGAAAAACTGCATAATTAAAAATATAGCCTCAGAAAATCACTGATGCAGCTAAACCAAAATTGTTTATGTGAATGAAAGGGGGCATGGAGTGCATTTTATCTATGGTCACCAAAGGCTGCTTCCTGTCTCTGTTGAGGGCCCAGAGAGCAAATGGCTGGGCAGGTGCTCTCTGCTCTATACCCAGCCTCCCTGTCCCTGGGTGGTTCAGCTCAGGAGGCAGAGGACCAGGTCTCATCCATGTGGCAGCATGGCTGCTAGGAGAAGATGTGGGGTGGAGAGTTGGGGCAGCCCCTTCTAGCTCCAGAGAAGACCCCATGCTGAAAGGCTGGGGTGCAGCTGTTCCTTCCTCCATTAGTGGAGCTGCCTTCCCCCCCACCTGTGCCCCAGCCTACAACTCAGACCTGCACCCCACACAGTTGCCCCTGCCCAGGTCATAGTGGCTTCAGAGCGAAGCCCCTGCCCCAGCAGAGTGCTTCACCCCAGTCCACAGGTGGCATTCTGTAGGCCCCTCAGGTGTGTGGGATGCTAGGAAATGGCATTTACTTTGGATTTGTCAAATACAGACCAGTGTATGTTTTCTTCAAGGATGGATGATGGCTTTCTGTTTTCTAAGTGCTCATGATCAGTGTAATTAAAGTGGCTCACTGAAGATTAGATCACCAAGGCTGAGATTGCCCTTTCTGGTCCTCTGACACCATCCAAACCCCAGGGATCATCTAAGTTTAATTCAGGTTATGGTCTTGCTGGTGTTGTTTTTTGTCAGTTATTGGGTTAATACTGAAGGTGATGATATTGTACAACATACACCAGAGGACTGGATGAGAGGAATTATTTCTACTGTAGAACACATACTGTGCTGTAGTCTCTAGCAAGAACCACAAGTTTGTGTGTTAGAAACATGTTGCTTGATCACTTTGCCTAAGACATAGCACCAGCCTAGGAAGACCCTGCTACACATTTTTACTCCCAGCCTCTTGGGGGAATTCACTGCTGCCAGCATTTGCTGTACTCTCACTCGCTCTGGGTCTTCACTCCTGCTGTTTCTCATCTCCTGTTCTCTTCTCCATTTCTGCCTGTGCAAACCCTAACTCTGTAAAGTTCACCCAGTTGCCATCAAGATGAACTGTTCTTTCCTATTCTAACAGCATTTTCAGGACATCCCCTGTGCCTTTACTCAGCTCCATCATTCTTTTTTGTACCAGGCTAGAAGGTCCTCAATTATTTGTGTCCATCTACCACAGCAAGCAAGAAGGTCCCAGAAGCCCACTCCTGAAACAATTATCTATTGAAAACCCTATGAATAGCAGACAAGCATTGTCAAATATAGTGCCAGAAAATGAGACCTCCAGGCTGGAATGCATTCAAGAAATGACCGAGGAAGAGTTGCCTCCTCTTTAATGAGAGGAATGGAGTAAAGCCCCTCCTTTTGCTGAAGTGGTACAACTTCAGTGGTACAACTCAAAATGAGAAGAAACATAGGGTCTGCAAGAATGGGCTCAAACATAAAAAGATCCTGTGCATGGTGCAGTGTTGGGAAGTGTTTCGTTCTGTTGTACATAGGGTTGCTATAAGCCAGATCCAGGTTGAGGGCATCAAGAACAAACCATGGAACCTAACCCGAGTCTTACAATGGTAGTTCTGTAGCGATAACCGTGTATTAGAGTAGCTGTTATTGCTGTATTGGAGATACAGAGCAGATTTAAGCCATGTTTAGGACACTAACACATATCTGCAGTCATGGGTCTTAGCTTAGTCAACAGTCCACCAGTCCACCAACAAGAAAGTCTCCATGTTTCACTAATTCTGAATTCATTCAGTTACCAAACACTGAACCCTTATTAGACCACTCTGTGCTAGGTGCAGGAATTCTAAGACAACATAATGAACGTGGAGTAGTGAGAGAGGACAGTGAGGCTCATGGAAGTCTTAGAATGTTATAAGCCAGGCAGAGGATGGGAGGGCCTTGAGGGCAGGTGGACAGTGTTGTAGATGAAGAAAGCGATGTGAGCAAAGACAGGGGTCAGAAGAGAGGTGCACATCTAGAGGACTCACTTACACTAGTTTCAAAGAAACATTTCCATGGAAGGGATATTGCAAGTTAAGACACTTTTAGATGTGGGGTTTTTTTTGTGTGTGGGGGAGCTTAGGTGCTGGAGATTTGAACTCAGGGTCTTATGCATGCAAGGCAAGCACTATTGCCACTAAGCTACATTCCCATGGGGTAGGATGTTTAAAGTTTAAAAACATTTTAGAGAAAGACATTCAGTGTTTTAAGCTCTTTAATTGCTGGTAACACTCTTCTTAAAGTTGTTTTCTTTGCCATGTGCCAAATCCCCAGGTTCTTAGTGGGAAATGTTGGTTGGACAGTGTTGATCTAGTAGCTACTCTCTGCTAGGCCATCACTGTACTAGGACCTCAGATTGTGGTAGGATCCAAGCAGGTATCATTCTTGGCCTTGTAGAGTTTATGGAAAGTAAGTCATGCTGATTGAAAATAACTTTTAAGTGTAGTGAGTTCTACAGAAAGGGAAGCATTGCTTATGAGAGGAATTAACAGAGGTGATAAACCTGTATAGGAGGTTCCAGCTGAGACCTGATGATGAAATGTACTTATTCAAATAAGAAGAGTGGGGAAATTAGACTAGGGTGGAGCTGAACATCATGTTGAGCCTAGAGGCAAGAGGCAAGAGAAGGCTGATGAAGACACTGACAGTATGTCTGGAGAAAATGTAAAGCAAATGAGGTTGGAGGCAGCAGGGCCAGATCTAGTTGCTTAATCTCAAAGACAATGGGATTTAGAACTTAATCCCAAGGATAACAGGAAACTATTCATGAGTATTAAACTGAAGAGCAACAGGATTAATTTTTTTTATTTAATTTTTTCTTTTGTTTGAGACAGAGTCTCCCTCTGTTGCTCAGATGGGGCTCCAACTGGAAATCTTCCTGCCTCAGCCTCCAAAGTGTAGGTATATAGGCCTGCACCACTATCCTCAGTTCAAAATCTTTTAAATAATCACCTTAGACTGGAGTCAGGGAGACTAAGTAGAGAAATGAGAAATCACTCAGGTGGTAGATGCTATTGGAATATATAGAAAGAAATAAGAGAGATAAGAAGATATCTGGGAGGATCAATAATCACAACTTGGTGACTATTTAGGCTATTTGGAGGTAAATTAAAAATACTGTAATTCATATACTGGGCAGGACAGAGTAGGACAGTGCAAATTTCACCAAACTACTCAGTAGGGTATGCATTTTAAAACTTATGAATTGTTTATTTCTTAGATTTTCTATGTGATATGTCCAGTTCATAGGTGACTGTGTGTAAGAAATGTCACACAGAGTTAAATCATGAATAGTGTAAATAAACAAGAAAAATTTGTAGTACATCAAATAGCTAGAGGCTTGAGCCCAGAGGCACTACCAAATTTGCAAATGAAATAGCAGAAAAAGAACCAATAAGAATGATTGAGAAGGAGCAGTCTATGAGTTTTATGCTGCTGTTCAAAATATCTGACAGAAAAATATAATGGGGAAGTGGTTGTTTTCTCAAGGTTTCAGAGGATCTCATTCCATAGTGGCAGGAAATGGATGGCTGAGGATGAGGCAGAGGCACATGCTGGAGAAGAGCTGTTACAAATGTCCAACCGGGAAGGAGAGGGAGTTTACCTAGTACCAGGGTACTAGGTATAACCTTAAAGTCCTTAAAGTCCAGTCCTGGTGACCTATTTCCACCAGCTAGGTTGAACCTCCCAAAGCTCCACAACCTTCTAAAACAGTGCTACCTACTGGGTACCAAGCATTCAAACATGAGCCTTGGTTCCATTTTATATTCAAACCATAACTCTCTACCCTTGGCCTCCAAAGACCCATGGCCTTCTCATAGTGCAAAATGCATTCAGTCCAATTTCATGAGTCCTCATAGTCTTAACAGTCCCAACAACATCCAAAAGTTCAAGTCCAAAGTCTCTTCTGAGACTCAAAGCAACATTTAAGTGTGAGTCCCTGTACAAAACAAAAACAAATTACATACTTCCAATAGTGATGGCACATAGTAAACATTCCTATTCTAGAAGGAAGGACCAGGAGGATAGCATGGAAAGATCAGACCAAAAAAAAAAAAAAAAAAGCCCAAATAATTGCAGGGCAATTATTGAAGCCTTCAACTCCATGTCTGGCATCTGGCACATGTAGTGGCATCATGTGGGCAGCTCCATACCGATAGCCTTTCTCATGGGATTGTCTCTTTACGTCTTCCTGCATCATGCCACTCTACAGGGAATCTGACCATGATACATATCACCTGGAACCTTAGTACAAACCTCCAGGACCCCATCATTCTTGCATTCTGCATGCCTGCAAAATCAGCATGACATGGATGATGTCAACTTCTGCTGCCACTCCAAGCATTAGCTGGGCCCCTTTGGACCATGACTGCAGCTGCCATTTAGTTCCCAAGCAAGCAGCTGAAGCCAGGAGAACATGTCCCTAGGCAGCCCCTTTCCAGCAGGATGCCATGGAGCAGCTTTCTTTTTAAAGGAGCATCTTTCAAATGAATTTGTAGTTTCATACTCTGAAGACTTTGATGGGTAGGATCTGGACAATTCCTGGAATGTCCTGAAGGCACCTTTCTTATTCTACTGGGGCATCACTTTAATGGTGGCAATGTCTTTAAAATTACTATCTCTTTGCTAGCAACTTTAAATGAACTGCTTTTCTGGCCACATATATTTTTTTGTTTTTCTTTGTGGTACTGGTGGGTTATATCCAGAGCCTCACACATTAGGCCAGTACTCTACCACTGAGCCGACCACAGCTCCCTTTTTAATTTTTTATTTTAAGTTAGGGCTCATTAAGTCAGGCAGGCTGCCTCTGGTCTCAAACCTGTGATCCTCCTGTAACAGCCTCCTGTGTTTCTGGGATTACAGATGTGTACCACTGTATCTGGTGACATATTTTTCAATTATTTCTGCTCTGCTCTTTGCACTCTCTTCTTACTGTGAATCTGGCTAAAAGCAGGCAGCACTAGTTATGACACACAGCCAGTGCTATACTGTCTTCAAATTTTCTCAGCCAAATTAATTAGTCCATTACTTTTGAATTTAGCCTCGCTCAAATTGTTAGGTCTTGCACAAAATGCAAACAAATTCTTTGCCATAATGAAACACAAATGTCCTCTAGTCCATTTCCCAGTAGCGTCCTCAATTCCCTGTGAAACCCCGTGAGGACCACCTTCACTGTCCATATTCCTGTTGGCATTATGTTCTGCTTTCTCACCAGAATTACCCAGCAAGCTCTGTTTACAGCTTTCTAGGGCTTTTCAAGACCTTATCTCCAAACTCTTCCAAGTTTTTCCCATAAAACAGTTCCAACAGATTATGAACAACATGCTTAGGTTTAGGCACAGCCACAACCCCACTCTGGGACCAGTTTTCTGTGTTAATTTGCTTTCGAATTGGTGTGACAAAGTGCCTGACAGAATGTAATTGTGTAAATGTGACTGTGCTGCCTGGTGCTATACAACATGACCGGGGCCCTGACAATATTCTCCCTCAGCTCACTTACCTAAGATTTTGGCATGGGTGCAAGAGAGATTTCCTGTTGGCTTGGATTGAGATGAAAGGAATGGAGTGGAATAAAGCTCCATTGTTAAAAAGACAAACCCTGACAAAGTGGAAGTTCAACAGGAGATGACATGCTGAGAGCCCAAAGTGCTGGCTCTGGGATGGGGAAAATCTCTCCCCAAAAACCTTAACAGCTTGAGACAATCTGGCTAGCTGCTAAATCTGCATGTTTTCTAGGTTTTGTTTCAGCTCTTGTATAAAAGATGAAACACTGCCACAGGATAGCTGAAGCGAATTCTTAGAACTGTTTTCTCTTACCACTTTGGCCAAACTCTTAATAAGTCCATTTTCCACTCATCAATTTTTACTTCCAAAATTTCATTTAAAATGCAGGGAAAAGAAAGTGGTAGACTAAGAACTTCATTGTCCAGTTTTGGCTCAGCCAGATAGGAGAAATACCTTTAGTTACAAGAACAACATAAGAGAGGAAATATATATTTGTTCCATAATTTCAGAGGATCTCACTCCATAGTCATGGGAAGGAATGGCCAAGGATGTGGCAGGAGTGTGTGGCAGAGTAAAACTGTTCACATAGTGGCCAACCAGCAAGCAGAGAACTTAACAGAACTGGGGGCCCAGGTAAAACCATAAAGCCCAACCAAGTGACCTACTTCTACCAGCTAGGTCCTGCTTCTCAAAGTTTGTTGTTGTTGTTATGTGTCGTCAAGTTGGGTCCAACTCATAGTGACCCTCATAGGGTTTTCAATGATTGTTTCAGGATTGCTTCGGGTGTGGATTGCCATGCTCTTCTCCTGTTTTTGTCATGCTGGGTATCAAATTCGGGTCCTCAGAATGTGTGGAGCAGCACTCTACCAACTGAGCTAACCCCCGTCCTAAAACAGTGCAATCCACTGGGAAAGAAGAATTCAAAACTGAACCTTAGGAGCCATTTCATATTCAAGCCACAACAGGATTTATGTTTGGAGAGCTGTAAGGTGAAAAGCTTCAAGAAGAATGAAATGATTCACATTGTCAAATGCTGCTAGAGAGCAAGTAAGATGAGCAGAGAACAGATGACCATTGGAAATGCACCAAGCAGTCTTGGGAGAGGTCTTGGGGGGCAGTCTTAGCTGAGTGAGGTTAGAAGTCAGATTAGAAAGAATTGAAAAGAGAATGTGAGGTGAGGACAGTGGAGATGGTTGAAATCAGACCTTTTTCACCAGAAGTCTTGCTGTTATAAAGGGAGCAGAGGTAAAGTTGTAGTTGGAGCGTCCTGTGGGGTCAGTGAAGTGCTGTTTTTAAGATGGGAGGTTACTGGGACACTCAGAGGAGGGACAGGGCTGAGACCATGACCACATGTGAAGATATTGCCTTGGAAAGGAACAAAGTCTTTTCATCCCAGAAATAATGGGGAGGAAATGAGAATCAGCTCAGGGGAAGATGTGACTGCTGTTTGCTACCATGGAGGGGAGAAATGTGCACGAAGCTGCTTCTTTTCTTTCAGTGTAATATGAAGCAAGATTACCTGCTGACAGCAGAGGAGGGTGGAGGACAGAGGAGGGTGGAGGACAAGGTGTAGACAGGAGGTTGGACGTGTGTGTTGGTATTTTGAATAGGGAATGGGGGAAGTTAAATAGTCACAGTCATTGTGGAAAGTGAGGACCCCAGCATAGCTTTGCCGAAAAGTGACAGGGGTGGCAGACCAAACTGAGGGTCCACTGAGATATGAGTCTATAAATTTTAAATAAGATTTGTGCTCTTTCTGCTCCTGATATGATGCGATGGGAACAGCTGGCCTCCATCACATGCACTTGCCACATCCTCATCCTTGCCCGCCTTCACCATGGAACCACATACTCTGAACATTAAACATAATAAAACTAGCTTTCCTCTCAAGCTGCTCTGTCAGTGGCAAGAAAGGTAACTAACACCGGAAATTGGTACCACAGGAGCAGGGCTTGTGAATTTTTCTCTAGCACCAGCTGTTTGTGTGTAGGTCAGACATGGAAGATGTAAGAGTTGTGTCTTTCTTTTCAAATATATATAATTTTTTTCTTCAGAGACACTAAATGAACACAAACTCAGAGACGCTATGCATTGCAATCCCTTTAATGATAATGTGTATGTTTTACAATAGGAATAATTCCATTCTTGTGGTTAATTAGTAATATAAGTTCATCTATCTCATGTTTAGGTGAAATCATGAATCTAATGAACAATGTTAAGGAACAGCATAGCTCATTAATCCCTTCTGAATATCTTCATGATTCCATAATGTGAAGAAGAGATGTAATCAGCCAAAGAAGGAAAATTTAACAGTTAGACTCCACACCCCTGAATATACTGAGTGAGATCACGATTTCGACAATGATTTCTCCACGCCACCCTGTAGAGAAAAATGAGACACATGCAGAAAAGGTTAAAACATTCCTTCATTGTAATATACATACTTCTCATCCTTTAGGAGAACAAAATATTTAATCCATAATAAAATACAGGCTATGGCTAGACCAAGGTATTGCTATTATTAAATGGAGTTATGTCTTTTTTTCCTTTCTTCTATTAGTAACTATACAAAATAATAGTCTTCATTATGACATTTTATACATGGATATAATGTACTTTGAGCATATTCTCCTCCTCCTGTTACTCTGTCTTGCAAAGAACTTTGGTCCTCCCCAAACCCTCAGTAGAGTGCAGAATGCCGAACCTAAATGTGGAGTTATGCCCATTGTGCATTTACTTATTCTGAAAATTGTTTTAAGATATGATAAGGAAGCAGTAGAGTTTGGAAAAAAATTTAAACTCTGGAAAGCCCACAAAATAAACCAAGAGGTCAAAGAGTAAGATTCTAAATCTAATGTAGACTGTTTCTTCCAAAACACATGGTGTATATTGTTTCACCTAAGCCAAAAACTCTAATTTTCAGTTCTCAGAATGTGCTTTCCCCTTTGAAAGTCAGCTCTCACAGCATATACTATCGGGGACAAATACTTTTCCCTTTAAACACTTAAAACATACCATGCTCTAATGCCTTGTGGATCACGGACAACCCTCTTTGCACAAGTTATGGCTTGAGTGATGTCATCCTGCAACAAAGCTGAAAGAGATGGGGTGACAAATGAAAATGACTGTCACAAGAACTTTATTTTTGAGGTTATATTTAGCCAGCTGAGGTTAAAGAAAATTTTCATTCTATCCCATTTAACATGATATAAAGCAAGCTTCTCATTTACTAAAGTCTTTGGAAGATCTGGAATTATGAACTAATATGATGGAATGTGCTCTTTTTGTTTGACATGGTAAAAGCCACACATCTAGTGAGTTTAACACAGAAATTATACTAGTTAAAATTTATCCAAAAGAAATAATAATAAAAAAATATAAATAATAAGAACAACTTCCAAACACGTATGCTCTAGGATGTTCTTAGGAATTTATAGAGAAAAAAATGGAAACATCTTACATGCTTAACAATGAAAATTGGGTCAATATATTATAGAATATTCTTGAAGTGGAATTCTACTCACACTGTATAATAATACAGATGTGAATTTGTTGACACAGAAATAATTTTGTGTGATAAGAAATAAATTTTAAAGCAGTATATGTAATAAAACCTAACTTTTGTTTAAACTCATTGCATGTTTGTATGTGAGTAAATATGTGCTTGATATGACTGTCCACGTACATACACGATTGATATATATTCTGGAAGAATATATACCAAATGTTCTCGAAGGTACAAATATCTTGTTCTTAAGATTATGGGTGTATTTTTCTTGCATTTTCTAATTTTCATTCAATGACCATAGATTATTTTATAGTATAAAACAATTTAGAAGTAAGTTAACTAGATTTAAAAACTTATGGTCTCTAATGGGAATTTTAACATTTAAAAATTTGGCTACCAACTTTGCAGTGTTTATGTACTGAAGATTTCACAGGTTATTTCTACTTTAATAAGAGTTCAAGAGTCTAATACTCCCATGACTCAGGTATGCAATAAATTGTTCTTTTTCTTATAATGAAATGAATCTCCTCTCAAATGAATAGATCCATGAGTTAATTTGTTAGTTGTGGTAATGGTTGTCTAGGAACTGTTTTTTGGAAGTGTGAACTAAATTTAGAAATAAAATATTATAATGTTTCTAATTTATTTTAAGGTCCCGTAACCAAAAATAAAATACAAAATAAAGCACGCACACACATAGATAGAGAGAGAGAGAAAGAGAAGGAGAGAAGCAACTGGTAAAATGTTACTCCTTAAAATGCATAATAGTAATGGCTGCTTATTATAGTAATATCTAATTTTCTATATTTTTAGAATGTTTTATAATACAAAGTAGAACAATCAGGAAAGGACCACACAACAAAATTATCCCTCAAATGCCCCTAAGTAAACAGGAGGAATGGGATTGTTCTTGAGAAACCATCAAAGGCATTTATAATAAATTAATAGATCATTCCAGAAACTTTGGTATATTGAAAAACACCAACTTCTTATACCATTTATTCATTCATTCATTTATTTATTTATATGTTTATTGATTGATTGATTAATGCTAAGGGTGGAACCCAGGTCCTCCCACATGCCAGAAAGGCCATCACCACAGAGCTATACCCTAGGCCTAATTTCTTACTCAAGGAATTTTGAGGAAGATAACCATCATTTTCTAGATGTTGAGATGGAGTTTCTCTAGGTCTCTGATGAATTCTTCACAATAGGTCATTGCCTTGAATCTCTTTTTTTTAAGTGCAACTAGACAGGTCCTGTGCCATCACTCCAATACCCTCTTGCCTTACCATTGCAGGATATACCACAGGCGTTGACTGCTCCTGGGGTTTTCCCATCATTACACCAGTAATGGCTATTGATCTGAAATATCCCATAATCAGTGCTTCTGTCTCCAGGATTGTAGTTTGTAGCTCTTGTGTTAAAATCACTCTCCCATTTGGCTAAACACACCCCTGAAAAGAAATTATTTTGGTAACAAACAGCAATAGTAGATGATTTAAACTGTATACCTGGCATTTGTTGTTGTTAGGTGTACCTGGCATTTAGCTAACTGTATTTTACTTAGTGACTTGCTTTGAAGTACAGATGTAGTTAACATATAAAATATCTTAATACTTTAATGCTTTGTGTTGTTTTCAGATGAGGTCTCACTACGTCCCCCAGGCCAGTCTCCCTAGCCCAAGTGATCCTCTTGCCTCAGCCTCTTTAGTAGCTAGGACAGTGGGGCCCTAAGGGAATTCTTTTAGATTGTAAAAGTTTGTGATACTAATGAAGCAGATAAGTTACTTTAAAAATTATTGAAGTCATCATTTCCATTGCTTTTACCCTTTTCCTGCTCTCATCCCTCAGGCAACATTAATCTTAGAATAGAAAAACCAAGAGTTGTTGAGTGGATTTTGTAAATTCTTAGGAGATAAGTAGAGATGGAAACATGCTTTAAAGTAGAAAAAATAAGGATTCCTCTGAGTTAGAGAAATTTTCTTCAAGTACCTCAAGAGAAATTTGGATGTCAAGTTAGAATCTTGACAAGAAGAAGCAAAGTGGGGTGCTGTGGGCACGCATGCAGTTGCAGTGACTTGGGAAGCTGGAGCAGGAGGATTTCAAGTTGGAGGCCAGATGCAGCCTGCACCATTTAGCAAGACCCTGCCTCATAATAAAAAATAAATAAGTAAAAGGGGTTGGGAGTGAGGCTCAGTGGTAGAACCCTTGCCTTGCATGTGCAAAGCCCTGGGTTTGAACCCTCAGTACTGCCAAAAAAAGGGAAACAGGACTCATAGAACAGAAAAGGCTATTCTGCAACATCATCCAACCATCCATTCACCTATTCATTCACACATTTTTTCAAGAAATAGTTATTGAGAGGTAAATGTTCAGTTCCATCTGAAACAACAGTGATTAAGTTGACTTCTGTGGAATAAGCTATAAAGTAACTTTACTCATGGTAACACATTGTGTGGAGGTGAAAAACAGTCAACCTAGAGCAAATAACAACAGTAAAACATTTTATACTGATACTTATACAGTGAGAAAATACATTCTGGGAGAAAATACATTCCTCCTGCCCTTTTTGGGGAGTTCACCCAACTGTTGAAAATTTTGCTGTTAAAAACCTCAGGTCCTGGCAGAAAGATTCAAGAAAATAAAAACACTGAATCAACTCTAGGCTCTCTGAACCCAGTTCCAAATAAGTGTTACAATGTATCTTTTACTCAGCCTACATGGGCCACATTTCTTCATTTCTTCCTCATTTCTTCCCTCATTTCTTCCTCTCAGGGTATCTCTGATGTTGAAGGACCAAACCATTGTAAGTTGTTTTAACCATTGTAAGTACAAACCCACAATCAAATACAAAAGTCTTATCACTCGAGGCATGTTCTCATCTTACCATCCCTCCCTGTCCCTGTTCTATATGGGGATGACTATCTGGAGGCATGAAGGAGAGTACACTTACAGTTTGCCAGGCTGATTCCCCTGTAGCCATCCATTCCATATCTCTTTAAAGTTCTGGCAAACTCACACCGTTCAAAGACCTTGCTCTGTACAGTGACAGAAAGCAGGAGAAGCCCAAGAAGAGCCTTCATGTTGACTGAGAACCCAGAACACCAGGTTTACCAGTATTTAAACATCTTTTCATTTCCTTTTTCCCCTTGTGATCTGGGGACTCCACCTTTTGAGCTGTGTACAAAGCAGGAAGCACTCACTGAATTACTCATTTCAAAAGGCTTTTTTAAAATTATTATTTAAAGAGTCATTCTGATGTTCTAATTATTAATGTGTAGACAATGATGAAATGATATTATTTAAATACTCACCTCAGGAAGAATTGGAAAGTAGTATTGTCTGAATTGGGAGGTTTCTTGTTTTTGATTAAGTTGAGCAATCATAAAAAAAGAAAAAACAATAATTATTTTGAACAGCTTAAAACCAGCTGTGATTTTGACCAACATTCATGTTTATTAAATTGTTTTCTATGCACTCACTATTTTGTATTGGTCTTTTTCACTTAAAATTGTCTTATCTAAGCTCTTCCACAAAATGGACATGCCATATGCATTTGTCCTCTTGAAGGATGTATTGTGTGGTACTATATTGCTCAGCCAGTTTCATACTCTACACTTTTTTGTTACTGTTGTAAATGTTATATTATTGTAAACCAATGTCTTACTGTTGTCAATAAGGTTCATATGAACAACTTTCCTAACTCCTTTTCCACAATACCTTGCTTCCCATTTTCACGTGAGAACATAAAAGATCATTATAAAGCAATTGTTGTTGTTGTTGTTAGGTGCCGTCGAGTCGGTATCCAACTCATAGCAACCCTCTGTACAACAGGGGAAACACTATTGTCAGTGCTTCTCTGCTGTTCATAGGGTTTTCAATGGCAGATTGATTTTTGGGAGGGGGTTGCCAGGTTCTTCTCCCAAGCCTATGGCACCTGGTGTTCCAGGTAGTCTCCCATCCAGGTACTAACCAGGCCATACCCTGCTTAGCTTCCGAGATCTGATGGGATCAGATTACACAGGGCTATGGCTGCAGGCTTATAAAGCAATAGGATCTTAAAAAATCTAACTGACCCAAACACATACATCTCAGTAAATGTCACCTTTAAAAATAATCATTTTAGGAGGCTGTGCACATTCTTGAATTCAATGCTCCCAGAACTCAAACAGAACCACACTCTGGATCTGCCTAGGAAGAAAGATTCTGAGCCATATAAAATGTCATTCTTACTTTATAGACTATCTTATTTTTCTTCAATGGCAGTTTCTTTCAGCTTGCCCTGAAAAGATCAATTCGCACTAAATTAGTGTTTGGGAGCCCTGTCCAAAATGAAGAATAATCTCAGTTTTCAGACTAGGATTAAATTTGCTGCTTCAGTAATAAGTAGCTGAAAGAGATTTGGGGGACATAAGGAAATAGAAACCAGTTAACAGAATTCTTCTTTGATGCCCTTTGCACTCTTTCTAACTCAGTGCTTAAGAACATCCAGTTATTTTTTATATTGGTTTGAACCTTCCACTAAAATCAGTTTCTCTTTCCAAATGTTTGAAATTATGGGATTATACTATTTCAGGGTACAACAAGGAAATATTTGATTGGGAGCCAAATTGATAGCAGGATGCAGTGTGACTACTTCCAAGTAAAGAGGTGATGTTGATCCCCATAGTTATTTCTTCTGGGGAAAGAGTAGTGAGCAGTGACAACATTCAATTACAATTTCATTTCGTTTGAAATAATGAGCTAGGTATTTAAAAATAAAGTAGCAAGAAGGCATAATTTTGGAGCATAGACTTACTTCCTCAGAAATATTTTATCTACTTGATGCTTCATTTGGTGCAATATATGCATTTTGCCTTTTTAGAGAAGGTGCTTATATATCTGAGGTTATTTTATTGCATTATAATGGATAATTATTTCTTAATCATTTATAATTCATACTTCTTCCATTTATTTGTTTCCCAAGATAGAGAAAAACTACTAATTATTGTGAACATGGGGGTTTTAGATCTAGGAAAGAGAATTTGACCATGGATCTCTCAGATTTTTGACTACTTTCCAAAATGAAACAAACCTGAAGAGACATAGCGTAGCCACAGGTCATGATCTTCTAAAGAATGGTAATGACACATCTGTGAAAGGCATTGGTTTGGGCCCATAGGTCCATCTCTGATTCTTTCTGAAGTCCATAAAAATGTCAACAAAAGAAATTTTGAAATGTATAAGCCAATAAAAGCAGTGGAAAAGCTGAAGGGATGATGACAGGTGAGACTCATCATTAAAATTTTGTAATCCAGAGAAGATGAGTGGGAATTTAGGATAATTGACAAAACTGGCACCCATATGCTTGCAGAAGGACAAGTCAATGGAAATCAATCTGGCTCTTTCCCTATAACCAAGAAATCTCTACCTAACTTTGAAATCAGCACAGTATCAAAGGGCTATAAATAAGGTGTGAAGCAGTTAAAATCCCAGATCTCTTCTCCCAGGCCAGGACACCAGGATGCTGCCCCTTCTCAGCCTCAGAGGAAGAAGGATGAAAAGATGAGTCTTTGGAGAGGATGAATCAGAGACCCTGGACTTGACACTCAAGGCAAAACTAAAAGGCTGGGGCGGTAGCTCAGGGGCAAAGCAGTGTCTAGCAGATATGAAGCCCCATCTGGGATCCTCAGCCCAAGAAAACAGAACGTCACAGCTAAATGCTATAATGCAAACAGGGAGATGAAGTAAAAGCATGCATTCTGAGCCATAGCCAAACCCCTAGCTTTCAACCTGCCCCCACTATTCTCCTGATTTCTCATTCCCATGATTACTTCCAGGCAGGCCCCAGAAAGAATCTTCTCTGGAGTAAATATCTGGACCAGGAGAAAAGACCTGTAGATACCAATATTTGGGGACTAAAATGAATGCCCTGTTTTACCCAATTGCCTGTGGTGTGACTCTCCCAGGATCACAGATTTTCTCTTCAGTTCCTTAGTGCACATGGCTTAGATAGAATCAACCAAAGATCACCAGGTAATTGGCAAAGGCCACTAAAGTGAAAGATTAAGGGGACTATTCAGAGAAGAGGCACTCAGAGGAAACTGAAGCAATACAAAATAAAATATGACCTACAAGTAACTCACATTCAAGAAAATTTCACATCCATGAACAAGCAAGGATGCTACAACAAAGAAGTAATCAGAGAATACAAAAAGAGCCCTTGGTATTTATAAATAAGAAACATCAATAACACATTTAACAGAAGAGTTAAGTGAGGTACTGCATCACACTCCTATATGAGGCCCAAGGCAGTTGCAGTAGGCTATTGGAAGGCATGCAGGTGCTAGGGAAGTTGAGCACTCATTGCTCTACAATGTGAGTGAACAAGCTCAGAAAAGGAGCTTCCTGCCTCTGAATAAGAACTGAATGAATGTCTTAGGCATGACCACAAAAGACTGGAGATCTAAGGCCTGGCCAGGATTTCTGTATAGTTTATTGAGACCCTTAGAGGCTGCTGTTCAGGCAATCAGCTAAAAATGGTTTCCAAATGATCATCATTGCTTCTCCACTCAGAGGGAAGGAGAACTTAGGGACCAATGGTGTCTCAATTAGAAAAATTAAGCAAAGTATTTTTTCCCATTCATTCATGGTTAGCAAATTTACAAATATGCACTATCTGATCTATGTTTGCTCATTTTGATTAGAACAAGATTGGAGATGGAGAAGTGAGCTATTACCAGGGAGTGGTAGTGTTTAATGTAGTTCCCTGAAAATAGCTCTTTGATTTCATGATTAGGATCTCCAATAACCGCAAAGGTTATACAGTGTGTTCCCGTGTCCAGTGACTCAGACTATTGGACAGATTGCCCTCTCTTCATACCGCGTTTCACTATACTTCTGCTACCAGTGTGGGGTTCCTGTTTTTGCTCCTGAAATCCTGTTTCCTGTTTTGGTATTAAGTAATTATAATATATTTGAGTCAGTATATGAGGAATATGAGAAACAGCATGAGAACACAACAGTCTCAGAAAATCAGTGATGCAGCTAAACCAAAATTGTTTGTGTGGATGGAAGGAGGCGTTGGGGTGCATTTGTCAGTGGTGACCACAGTCACTTGCCTGTGGAGCAAGGCTGCCCCCTGTCTCTGTTGAGGGCCCTGAGAGGTCAAGGCTGGGCAGCAGCCATCTGCTTGGAACCCAGCCTCACTGTCCCTGGGGGGTTCTGCTTCAGGAGGCAGAGGACCTGGTCTCGTCTGTGTGGCACCATGGCTGTAAGGAGAAGATGCGGAGTGGGGAGGTGGGGCTGCCCCTTTCTGGCGCTCCAGAGAAGACGTATGCTGAAAGACTGGAGTGAGGCAGTACCTTCCTCCACAAGTGGAGCTGCCCTTCCTCTGCCTGGGCCCCAGCCTGGCAACTCAGACTGGAACCCCATGCAGCTGATCCCTGCCCAGGGCACAGATGCTTCAGTGGGAACAACCCGTGCTCCAGCAGAGGGCTTCACCTCAGTCCACCAGTGGCATTCTCTAGGTGCCTCAGATGCTTGGGATGCTAGGAAATGGCACATCATTTGGGTTTATCAAATACAGACCAGTGTATGTTTTCTTTGAGGACTGGTGATCACATTTTGTTATGTAAGTGCTGGACAATGAGCTTCCCAAGTTGGAAGGGACTGAAAAAATGAAGGGGGAGGAGCTGTCACCTCAAAGTAGAATCTACCTTAAGGACAGAAATGGAGTAAAGCCACAGGGACCTCCATTTGCTCATGTGGCACAACTCAAAATGAGAAGGAGCAACTATAAACATCCATTACTAATTGGAACGTGGAATGTACATAGTATGAATTGAGAAAAATTAGAAATTGTCGAAAGAGAAATGGAGTGCGTAAACATCGAAATTCTAGGCATCAGTGAGCTAAAACAGACCGGCATGGGTCATTTTGAATCAGATAACCATATGGTCTAGTATGCTGGCAATGACAAATGAAAGGGCAATGAGGTTGCATTCATTATAAAAAAAAGAGTTCTCAAGATCTTTCCTGAAGTACGATGCTGTCAGAGATAGAATAATATCCATATGCCTACACGGAAGGACAGTTAATATGACTATGATTCAAATTTATGCACCCAACAGTAAGACTACAAATGAAGAAAGGGAAGATTTTTACCAGACCTGCAATCTGAAATAGCTCAAACATGTAATCAGGATGTACTGATAATTCCTGGTGACTGGAATGCAAAAGTTGGAAACAAAGAAGGCTCAGTAGTTGGAAAATATGGCCTTGGTGACAGAAATGATACTGGAAATCTCATAATAGAATTTTGTCAGACCAATGACCTTCTCATTGAAAATACATTTTTTCACCAACATAAACAGTGACCATATACATGGAATGCACCAGATGGAACATAAAGAAACCAAATTGACCACATTTGTGGAAAGAGACAATGGAAAAGCTCAATATCAAATGTCAGAACAAGACTAGATGCTGATTATGGATTAGACCATCAATAGCTCATATGAAGGTTCAAACTGAAACTGAGGAAAATGAGAACAAGCGTACAAGAGCAAAGATATGACCTCGAGCATATCCCACCTGAACTCAGAGACCACCTCAAGAACAAGTTTGATGTGTTAGATATCAAAGACATCATTCATCAGGAAAGCAAAGGTTATTAAAAGACAGAAAAAAAAAGAAAGAAAAGACCAAATTACATGTCAAAAGAGCCTCTGACACTTACCCTTGAACCATGAGCAGCCAAAGCAAGTGGAAGGCATTACAAAATTAAAGAACTAAACTGAATTTCAAAGGGCAGCTCAAGAAGACAAAATCAAATATTATAATGACATGTGCAAAGAGTTGGAAATAGAAAACCAAAGGGAAGAACACACTCTGTTTTTCTCAAGCTTAAGGAATTGAAGAAAAAATTCAAGCCTTGAAGGGCAATAGTGAAGGATTCTATAGGCAAAATGTTAAATGACATAGGAAACATCCAAAGAAGATGGAAGGAATGCACAAAATCATTACACCAAAAAGCATTGGTGGATGACTAACCATTTCAAGAAGTTATAGGTGATCAGGAACCAATGGTGCTGAAGGATGAAATGCAAACTTACTTGAAGGAATTGACAAACCACAAGGCTCCAGGAATTGATGGAGTATCAAAACAGATGTCTCAACAGATGGAGTACTAGAGGTGCTAACTTGTTTATGCTAAGAGATTTGGAAAACAGCTACCTAGCTAACTGACTGGAAGAGATCCATATTTGTGCCTATTCCCAAGAAAGGGGATTCAACTTAATGTGGAAATTATTGAACAATATTATTAATATCAAATGCAAGCAAAATTTTGGTAAAGATTATTCAAAAGAAACTGCAGTAGTATATAGGCAGGGAACTGTGAAAAAATCAAGTTGGATTCAGAAGAGGGTGTGGAACCAGGAACATTATTGCCGATGTCAGATGGATATTAGCTGGATAGCTGATAGCCGATGTTAGATGGATATTAATAACTGCTGAAAGCAGAGAATACCAAAAAGATGGCTATCTATGTTTTATCAACTATGCAAAGGCATTCAACTGTGTGGATCATTTCAAATTATGGATGGATAACATTACAAAGAATGGGAATACCAGAGCACTTAATTGTACTCATAAGGAATCTGTAGTGGACCAGGAGGCAGTTGTTCAAACAAAACAAGGAAAGCTGTCTGGTTTAAAGTTAAGAAAGGTGTGAGTCAGGACTGTATCCTTTCACCATACTTCTTCAATCTCTATACCGAGCAAACAATCTGAGAAGCTGGACTTTATGAAAAAGAACACAGCATCATGATTGGAGGAAGACTAATTAACAACCTACATTATGCAGATGACACAACTCTGCTTCCTGAAAGTGAAGGTTTGAAACATTTACTGATGAAGATCAAAGAACACAGCCTTCAGTATAGATTGAGCATCAATATCAAGAGAACAAAAATCCATACCACTGTGTCAGTAAGCAATTTCACGATAAATGGAGAAAAGATTGAGGTTGTCCAAGATTTTGCTTTACTTGGTTCTACAATCAATAACCATTGAAGCAGCAGTCAAGAAACCAAAAGATGCATTGCATTGGGAAAAGATGTTGCAAAAGACCTCTTTAAAGTGTTGAAAAGTAAAGATGTCACATTGAAGACCAAGCTATGTGGGGCCCCTTAGCTGGGTTGAAACTCCACACCCCCACCAGTGGTGAGTGTGATGGGGAGACACAGCCACTCTGGGAGCGTTTCAGGGAATGAACTCAAATTTTATTTAGGGGTTCAGCCTTATATGCAGGTGCTTATGTATTCTCTTATGTGGCATTGTCCAGTGTCCTGTCCCTCCAAGGCCACCACCAGAAGACCCCCAGGGAGCACCATCTTGTCTTCTAACCTCTAGGCCAGGACAGGTATGCCTCTTCAGCCTTCTTTTAGTCCCACGTGTGCCTCAGGACTCAAGATGAGCCAGATGAGGTTGAACCTAGGGTCTCTCAGGGTCATGGTCCCGTGGATTCTGCCCCACATCTTCCCCCTTTTACCTATGCCTCATCCCTACAAAGCTGCACCTGACTCTTGCCATGGTATTTTCAGTAGCATCATATGGTTGTAAAAGCTGGACAACGAATAAAGGAGACAGGAGAAAAATTGATGCTTTTGGATTATGGTGCTGGCTATGAATACTGAATATACCATGGACTGCCAAAAGAACCAACAGAATCTGTCCTAAAGGAAGCACAACCAAGTGTGCTCCTTCAAAGCAAAGATGGCTAGACTGCACCTTATGTATTTTGGACATATTGTCAGAAGGTATTAATCCCCGGAGAAGGACAACATGTTTGGGAGAGTGGCAGGTCAACAACAACAATAAAAAGTAAGACTCTCAACTAGATGCATTGACACAGTGTCTGCAACAATGGGCTTAAACATAATTAAGATTGTGTCCCTGACATAGAATTGAGAAAAGTTTCATTCTGTTGTACACAGGGTTGCTATGAGTGAGACCTGATTCAACGTCACCTAACAACAACAATTCCTGTAATTGGAACTCACTCACTGAAGATTAGATCAACAAGGCCAAGATTTTCCTTCCTGGTCCTTTGACACCATCCAAACTCCAGAAACCATCTAAGTTTAATTCTGATTATGGTCTTGCTGTTGTTGCCCTTTCTCAGTTAAGGGGTTAATACTAAGGGTGATGACATTATACAACATATTATTATACATTATACAGCCAGAGGAATGTTGGGGTTTGTGTCAGTTGGTAGAGTGCCACTCTACACTCTCTGAGGCACTGGGTTTGATCCACACCCCACAAAAACATGAGAAGGATGTGGCAATCCATCTCCCAAAGCAATCCTGAAACAATCAGCCATTGAAAAACCTGTGAGGGTCACTATGAGTTGAATCTGACTCCACGGCACCTGACAACAACAACAAACACCAGAGGACTAGGTGAAAGGAATGATTTCTACTGTACAGCCCACACTATGCTATAGTCTCTAGTGGGAACTACAAGTTGGCGTGTTAGAAACATGCTGCTTAGTCACTTAGCCTAAGAAACAGCACCAGCCCAGGAAGACCCTGCTGGCCATTTTATCCCCAGCCACACAGGAGAATTCAGTGCGGCAGCCTTTGCTGTCTTCTCCCTCTCTGTGCCTTCACATCTGCTGCTTCTCATCTCCTGTGCTCTTCCTCATCTCTGCCTGTGCAAACCCTAGTAAGTCTGTAAAGTTCACATAGGTGCCATCAGAATGAACAGTTCTTTCCTATTCTAAAGAGCATTTTCAGGACATCTCCACTGCCCTTACTTGGCTGCCTCTTTCCTTCATATTCTAGGCCAGAAGGTCCTGCTATTTGTCCCCACCCCCCGACCCCCATGGCATCTAGCTATGAGCCTTGTGATGGTGGTTCTGTTGTGCTAATCACATATTAGAGTGGCCATCTTAGGCACATTGGAGACACCAAGCAGATTTAAGCATGTGTAAGATTAACACACATCTGTTATCATGCACCTTACTTTCCCCCAACAAGAAAGACTCAGTTCTTCATCAATCCTGAATCCATTTAGTTACCAAACACTGAGCCCTTCCTGACCACTCTGTGCAACGTTCAGGGAATTCTAGGACAATACAGTGAGCACAGAGGTAGGAAGACAGGAGTTTGAGGCCCTCGTATGTCTTAGAATGTTATGTGCCGGGAAGGGCACTGGAGGGGGATGAGGGTAGGTGGACAGTGTTGCAGATGGAGGAAGGAATGTGAACAAAGGCAGGGAACAGAGCTAGGGGCCCCATCTGGAGAACTCACCAAAAGTAGTTTTAAGGGTATAACATTTTAAGGGTAAATGGGACATTGAAAGCTAAGACACTTTTAGAGAGGTATGTTTAAAGTTTAAAAACCTTTTAGCAAAAGGCATCCTGGGCTTAAGCTCTTAAGTTGCTTCTCCCACTCTTCGTAAAGGTGCTGTCTTTGCTGTGTGCCAAATTCCTATGCTCTTAGTGGGAAACGCTGGTTGGATAGTAATCGTGGCTACTCTCCGAGAGGCCATCACTGTGCTAGGACCTCAGGTATAGAAGGAACCAGGCAGGTACCATTCTTGGCCTCATAGAGTTTATGGGAAGTAAGTCTGACTGCAAATAACTTTTAAGTGTGGTGAGTTAGAGAGGGGAGCATTGCTTATCGGAGGAATTAACAGAGGTGATAAGCCCGTGTAGGAGGTTCCAGCTGAGATGTGAATGATGAATTGTACTTTGTCAAATGCAAGAGGTGGGGATATTGGGACAAGGTGGAGTGCGACAGCATGTTCTGAGCCCAGAGGCAAGAAGTTTGACATTGACAATCATGAAAGGTTATCTGGTGAAAAAGCGAAGCAATTGAGGTTGGAGGGAGCAAGGCCAGGCCTAGTTGCTTGATCTCAAGGACAGTGGGATTTAGAACTTAATTCCCATAATGGGAAACTATTCATGAGTATTAAATTGGAGAGTAACACAACCAAAATTGTTTATGAAATCACTGTCAATTGAACTCAGGGAGGGCTCCTAGTAAGCTGCCAAGCATTCCAGGTGGCAGATGATAATGGCATATGGAGAGAACTGAGAGGCATCATGAGATACAGCTAGGAGGTTGAATAATGAAGAGTTGGTGATTATCTTGTCTGCTAGGTGCAAAGTAAAGGGAAAAGGAAACAGCACTACCTTTTGTTTATTGAGTACTTACAAAGTGCTGGTCACTTAATAGACATTATAATTTTTACAATGGTCTTCTTCATAAATGTTTCCATTTTACAGATGAATAATATTGTACCCCATGTGAGTAATGGAACTTGCCAGAAGAAATATAATTAGTAAATAGCTAGTTGGTATTTGGAGTCAGATTAGTTCAATCCTATTAAATTTACCACATTGCCTTGTAAAAATTGAAGTGAAAACGGAATAAATTCTATTGAGACCCAGTTCTCATGACTCAACACACTATATCCTGTGTACCTCTTTTCTCTCTCCTTTTTTTCTTTTCTTTTCTTTTCTTTTCTTTTTTTCCTTCTTTCTTTCTTTTTTTTTTTTTTTTTCTTTACTGGGGGTTGAACCCAGGGCCTCATGCCTGCATGCTTTGCAATTGCTGGACCACTGAGCTGCACCCCCAGCCCATTTTTTTTTTTTTTACTTTTTTGAAACAGGATCTCGCTAAATTATGCAGACTGCCTCTGGTCTTGAACTTTTGATCCTCCCTCATCCGCCTCCAGAGCCACTGGGATTACAGCTGTACACCATCGTGCCCGGAGCCTGCACCTGTTCTGATTTCAGTTTCTGATACAGTTGTGTGAACTTATTTTAATCTTGTTTATTTTAAAGGTGTGGGTTTTCCCTAAAAGGTTGATCCAGCACTAGGAAATGCCATTAAAAATCTGGAGGGTATTGTGTTAAGTATCCTCAGTGTTGAACAACTCACTACATAATTTGAGAATGCTTTTGATTTCTTTGTGAATGCTTTCTCAATACTCTATTATTTTTGTTATCATTATATTTGCAGGGCCAAAGCAACTGGAACTTTGGCTGAAACTCACTTCCTCTTTCTACATTGCAAATAAAAGCTTTCCCTTCCACTTTGGTCACATTGAAAATTCCCTTCTGAATTTACATGATAAGTGGGTGTTCAACATTGAGAAATACAATTGGGAAATTATAATGAAATCTTTAGGTAATTTTCATGCATGTGTTGAAATCCAGCCTTGTTTGCAAGTAAATGAAAATGTTCCCATTTTTATTTCCTCTTCTCAGGGTTTCATTTCTGTGTTAAGTATGATCTTTGGGTTTAAAGTTCCACAAAATCTTTCAATTGTGTCTATGCAACTGTATATTCATTAAAGTTCCTTTTGTTGAGCTAGATATTAGTTGATATTAGTTGAACTAGATATTAGTTTATTTCAACTTGTAAATGAGCTCCGACAACATTACAAAATATTGGGGAAGAGGGAAGAAATTATCACAAATATGAGAATGGAGTTGGAGTCTTCCTCCTGACAAATACTGTGTTATGACCCTTACCAGGCAACATAAAATGCTTTAACCTGTTTTTCTTTCTTTCTTTCTTTCTTTTTTATGGGTGAAGAATAGAACAAGGGCCTTAGGCATGCTAAGCAAACTCTCTATCACTGAGCTATGCCCTGAGCCCCTTATGTTATTCTGGATGCAGCAACACGATTTTATTCTTTCTTCCTTCTCCTCCCCAACTCTGGTGAATAGCAGATGTCTGTGAGGTGTCTGGTTGCCAGTATGGGACAGTCTATTTCCAATTAAGTAGAGTGGAACTTGAGCTCACTAACACAGCATCATTTATACATGAGTCGTTGAATGAAGTTTGTCTTACCTAAAGATAATAAAGACCAATATTAGTGTCTCACATATTTATTTTTGGAAATTAGTTTCCTTAACTGCTAATTCAAACTGACGTTCAATAAGAGTAACTTGCTTAATTAGAAATGATACAAAAAATACCAGGATAATAAACTCTAATCTACTAAACAATTAATTTTTTAACATCTAGGAAGTAAAGGCCTGCAGCTGTACCACTGTGGTGTCCAATCCCATCAGATCTTAGAAGCTAAGCAGGGTCAGGCCTGGTTAGTATTTGGATGGGAGACTGCCTGGGAACACCAGATACTGTAGGCTTGGGAGAAGGACCCGGTAACCCACTCCCAAATACAATCTGCCACCGAAAGCCCCATGAATAGCAGAGAAGCACTGACAATAGTGTTTTGCCTATTGTATGTAGGGTTGCTATAATTCAGACACCTACTCAACGGCAACTAACAACAACAACAAGGAAGTAAAGATATTTTTGTTTCCCTTGTAAGTATACTATCTTCTAAAACAGAAAAAACATGGATTGGCACCCATGGCTGAGTGAGTACGGTGGTGGAGGCAACCTGCACCTATATGGGGCTGGCTGCATGCTTGTGGGAAGCATGGAGTGGTTGCAACCCCTGGGGGGACCTGGTCCTGCTCTGTACTTGCTTGGGACATGAGGCAGGGCCAGGATGCAGCAGCCATGCAGGGCTTAGCGGCTTATGTTTAGGTATATGTTGATCACATCTGCAGCCATAGCACCGTGGCATCAGATCTCTCCTGATCTTGGAAGCTAAGCAGAGTCAGCCTGGTTAGTCCTTGGACGAGAGACCATCTGGGAACACCAGGTACTGCAGGCTAGGGAGAAGCACCTGGCAATCCACTCCTGAAACAATCCACCATTGAAAACCCTATGAATAGCAGAGAGCACTAAATAGTGCCAGGTATGGCACAGTATTCAGGGAGTGTTTTGTTCTGTTGTACATAGGGTCGCTATGAGTCAGACCCAACTTGACAGCACCTAACAACAACATATGTTGATTGCCAACATGGCCCTTAATTTTGCTTGAAATAAGCTCAAGGAAACACAGGATTACAGAAGAGAAAGTAAGGTAATATACATTTTGACCTTGTTGTTGTTGTTGTTAGGTGCCGTCGAGTCGGTATCTGACTCATAGCGACCCTCACAGAGTTTTCAATGGCTGTTTCAGGATCGCCTCGGGAGTGGGTTCCAGGTCCTTCTCCCATATTTTGACCTTAAGCATGGCTTATTACTATCTTAACATTTTTGTTTGAAATATCTCTCAAAAAGTAATATCTTTTTGCAGGCATTCTTTATAGCAGTTTTTTGTTATTTGTGTCAAAATAATATTGTGTCTTAGTAGACAAACCTTAAGCCAGATCCTGAGTAACAGCTATTTTTCTTTCCCATGTCCTCTTTATTTTCCCTGTCTTTCTATCCTGCCTCAGCCTGAGCATTTTTCTGAGGAGTGGCTGGGGTCTGAGCTGCATCTGGGAGATGAGCAGGACCCTGGGAAGTTTCTGTTTTTAACTGAAAGATGACAAAGTATACTCAAGAGCTATGGAAAATGATTAAAAAAAAAAAAACAGTCTTCTATATCATGATTTGTCTTTGTTTTTTGGTTTGGCTTTTGTCGTCGTCATTGTTGCTGTTCTTTTGCTCATTTTTGAGACCAGATCTCATTTTGTAGCCCAGGCCTGGAACTCACTGTGTAAACCAGGGTGGCCTCAAACTCATGATCCTCCTGCCTTAGCTTCCTGAGTTCTGAGATTACAGGTGTGTGCTACCACACTCAGCTTATATCAAAATTTTTGAAGAGAAAGTCATTACCAGAAGAACAGGTGGAGAATGAAGGACGTAGACAGATGAAGATCAGGATAAAAATAGATTTGGGGGGCTAGGGAGGTGGCTCAGTGGTACAACCCTTGCCTAACATGTGGAAGGCCTTGGGTTTGATCCCCAGCAACACAAAACAAAACCGCCCAAAAACTGGGTTTGCTGAGCCAGGGATGAATATACCCATATCCTTCTTTACAGAACTTCCTCAGCTGACAGACTCTTAGCATATTGGAGAAACAGACGTTCCTCTATTGCTCTCAAAACACAATATAGAGGTTTCCAGTTGCTATGTTTAGTAGAAAAGTCCAAAATTTCCATCTGTGGATTAATAACCATCTCTCTGGTGAATAAACTGGAAATACATCCATTCTTCAAACACTGATAATTCCCAGGGCAATTAGAGGAGATATTTGGTATGAATTTATGCATGGGGGTGGGGTGTGCTTTGGGTTTTGCTGGAAGTATATATTCCTGGGCCTGCAGCTGTATCCCTGTGGTGTCTGATCCCGTCAGATCTCTGAAGCTAAGCAGGGTCAGGCCTGGTTAGTACTTGGATGGGAGACTGCCTGGGAACACCAGATACTGTAGGCTTGGGAGGAGGACCTGGGCAAGCCACTCCCAAAAATCAATCTGCCATTGAAAACCCTATGAATAGCAGAGAAGCACTGACAATAGTGTTTTGCCTGTTGTACATAGAGTTGCTATGAGTTGGATACTGACTCCATGGCACCTAACAACAACATATATTCCTGGAATACTCCAGGCTCTGAAGACCATAAATAATAGTGATTAACAAAGAAAGAAAAAAATAGAAAACTTACCCTAGTATACATACATGACTACTAATTTTTGCAAAAAACAATGGGAATAAAACAAATCCAAATACAGAAAAACTACACTTAAACATCTTCCATATATAAGAAATTCAATCACACTGTGAGTTAAATATCCTTAGAGTATTGTGCGAGGTGCAATCTGTTTTAGATGAGAATTTCATGACTACATTACTACTATGGCTTCTTAACAGTCTCCTTAACTCCAATTCCTCTCCCCGTCCACTCGCTCTTCACCCAGAGCGTGTCACCCTTGAACTCAGAGGATATAGTGCTTATCAAACACATATGTCAATCACATGCCATCAATGACTTTGTCTATGATTATAGTTTGCTATTCTGTTGTCTTCATATTTGTCACAATGACCTTTTTAAGGTCTTTTTTTCCTTTAAACTTCCTCTGCCTTCCCAGTAAGAACACACTCATTTGTACAATGTACACATTCAACAGATATATTAAAGTTACTGTATAAAAAATTGTGTTCCTGCTAGATGTAATGGCACATGCCTATAGTCTCAGCTGATTGGGAGGGTGAAGCAGGGGGTCTCTTGAGCCCAGGCATCGGAGACAAGCCTGGCAACATAACAAGATCCTGTCTTAAAACAAACAAATGGGCAAACAAAAGAAATTACACACTCAACTAAAGAGTTATTATCTTTTCCTGGCCCTGTGTGTTAAAAGAGGATTCTGATGTTACAAATAAGGCAATGAAGTAAAACAAATTTACAAAGAAAAACTAGCCTCAATCTATATAAGGATGTCTGTTTTTGAACACTGGAAAGTAATTCCAAAAATAGCTTAGAGTTTAGAAAGAAGAAAAAAATATTTTTAATACATTTAATTTAGTCCCTTAAAATAAATTAGAAGTAAGATCATATGTTTGAGCCATAGAATTTATCTTGTCCATCTAGGTAGAACTTATTTGAAGACATGATTCAATACTTATTTAAAGCCAATAAGGAAACAATATTCCATTTGAATTGTCTAGAAACTACATATGAGTAATTTTATCATAGAAGGAGTTCTTATGTAAGATTTGGTTATAAAACTTAAAGACCCATCCATTCACTAATTCAATAAATAATAAAAATTTATTCATATTTATTTATTTATTTTTATGACGCGGCTTTGCTCTGCAGCTGAGGCTATCCTGGAACTCACTATGCAGACTAGGCTGGACTCAAAACACATATTGATCCTCCTGCCTCAGCCTTTCAAATGCTGGGATTATAGGCATGTGTCGCCATACCTACTAGTTTGTTGAATATTTTCAATGTAAGAGGAACCATATTGGTGCTGAGGATACCCAGGTGAAAAAGCATAGCTCTTTTCTCCTACAGGGCATATAAACTAACAATTAAAATACAACATGATAGTTGTTTTAATGTTAATATATAAGAAGTTGGCCAGGTGGCTTTTTTCCAAATCTTCTGGCATAAACAAGTTAGCACCTCCAGTACTGCATCTGTTTGTGGAACATCTCTACTGGTATTCCATTAATTACTGGAGCTTTGTGTTTTGCCAATTCCTTCAAGGCAGCTTCCACTTTGTCCTTCAGTACCATTGGTTCCTAATCATATGCAATCTCTTGAAGTGGTTGGTCATCCAGAATTCTTTTTGGTATAATGACACTGTGTGTATTCCTTCCATCCTCTTTTGATGTTTCCTGTGTTGTTCAATATTTTACCTGTAGAATCCTTCACTGTTGCCACTTGAGGCTTGAAATTTTTTTTCAATTCCTCAAGCTTGAGAAAAATAGAGTGTGTTCTTCCCTTTTAGTTTTCTATCTCCATCTCTTTGCACATGTTATTATAACTTTTGATTTTGCCTTCTTGAACTGCCCTTTGACATTTTCTGTTTAGTTCTTTAATTTTGTCATGTCTTCCTTTTACTTTAGCTGCTTGATGTTCAAAGGGAAGTTTCAGAGACTCTTTTGGCCTGTAATTTGGTCTTTTCTCTTTTTCCTGTGTTTCTAATAACCTTTTCCTTTCCTCATGAATGATGTCTTTGATGTCGTAAGTCTTCTGATCTTTGACCATTAGTGTCTAATGCATCAAACCTGTTCTTGAGGTGGTCTCTGAACTCAGGTGGGATATACTCAAGGTCATATGTTAGCTCTTACACATTTGTTATCATTTCTTCAGTTTCAGTTTGAACCTGCATATGAGCAGTTGATGGTCTGATCCACAATTCTGAATTTTAATATTGAGCTTTTCCAATGTCTCTTTCCACACATGTGGTCAATTTGGTTCCTGTATATTCCACCTGGTGAATTCATCTATATAGCTGCCACTTATGTTGGTGAAAAAACGTATTTGCTATGAAAAGGTCATTGGTCTGACAAAATTCTATCATGCAATCTCCAGCATTGTTTCTGTCACAAAGGACATATTTTCCAACTACTGAGCCTTCTTTGTTTCCAACTTTTGCATTCCAGTCACCAGTAATTATCAGTACATCCTGATTGCAAGTTTGTTCTATTTCAGATTGCAGAAGCTGGTAAAAATCTTCCCTGTCTTCATTTGTAGCTTTAATGATAGGTGTGTAAATTTGACTAACAGTCATATTAACTGGCCTTCCTTGTAGGCGTATGGATATTATTCTATCACTGGCAGCATTGTACTTCAGGACAGATCTTCAGATGCCTTTTTTGATGATGAATGAAATTCCATTTCTCTTTTAAGTTGTCATTCCTGGCATAATAGACTATATGACTATCTGATTCAAAATGGCCTAGGCCAGTCCATTTTAGCTCATTGATTCCTAGAATGTCAATGTTTATATGCTCCATTTCTCTTTTGATGATTTCTAATTTTCCTAGATTCATACTACATGCATTCCATGTTCCAATTATCAATGGATACTTACACTTGCTCCTTTTCATTTTGAGTTCTGCCAGCAGTAAATGGAGGTTCCTGGGGCTTTACTCCATTCCTGTCATTAAGGGTGACTCTACTCTGAAGGGACAACTCTTCTCCAGTTGTCTTTTGAGTGCCTTCCAACCTGGGGGGCTCACTCTCCAGCACTATAGCCGACAGTGTTTCTCTGCTATTCATATGGTTATCAATGGCTAATTGTTTTGGGAGTAAACTGCTGGGTCCTTCTCCCTAGTCTGTATTAATCTGGAAACTCAGCTGAAACCTGTCCACTTTGGGTAACCCTGCTGGTAATACCAGTTCCATAGCTTTCAGCATCACAGCAACACAAAAGCCCACACAGTATGAAAAACTGGCAGACAAGTGATGGAGACTACACAGCAGGTATGTTTAAATTTGTGTGTATATGGTGTGAAGGATTAAACTGAAGGCCTCGTGCATGCTAAGCACACAGTCTACCACTGAACTACATACCAGCCCAATATCCTTAACTTTTTAAGAATCTGCCAAATTATTTTCCAAAGTGGTTTTGCTATTTTACATTCCTACCACCAGCTTGGGGATGCGATTTAGCTCAGTTGGTAGAGTGCTGCCACTCTGCAGTCTCTGAGGTCCCAAGTTCAATTCCCAGCACTGCAAAAAATGGGAGAAGGACGTGGCAATCTATTGCCTCCTGAGGCAATCCTGAAACAGTAAGCTATTGAAAACCCTTTGTGGGTCGCTATGAGTCGGACATGACTCAACAGCACCTAACAACCACCACCACCACCACCACCACCACCACCACCATATGAAATTTCTGGTTCCAGCACATCCTTGAAAACACACAGTTAGTCTTTTTCATTTTAGATTTTCTAAAAGGTATGTAGTGGTATGCCATTGTGCTTTTAATTTTCATTTCTATAATGACTAGTGATGTTGAACATTTTTTTTCATGGGCTCATTTGGAGTCCATATATGTTATTTGGTAGTGTCTATTGAAATCTCTTGCCCCTTAAAAAAATGAGTTGTTTGTTTCCTTACTGCTGAATTTTTAAAGTCCTTTATCAGATACTTGTTTTGTAAACATTTTCTCCTGGTCTGTGTTCTGTGACTTAGCTTTCAGTCTCCTAACATTATCTTTGGAAAAACTGCAGTTTTTAAAAACTGGATGAAATTGGATGAAGTCCAATTTATAGATTTCTTTTATGGATTGTGTTTAATTTTTTCCTAATCCAAGGTCCAAAGAATTTCTGATATGTTTTCTTACAGAAGTTTTATATCTTTAGGTTTCGTATTTTGGTTTATGATCCCTTTTGTGTTAATTATATTTTATTTTATTTGTTTATTTATATATTTTTGCAGTTCTTGGGGGTCGAATTTTGGGCCTCAGACATGGTTTGCCAGTGCTCTACAACTAAGCTGTACCCCAGTCCATTAATTTTTTGCATTCATTTTATTTATTAATGTTGGTGGGGTACAGAGTAATAAGTCATTTGCTATAACCGTTATGCACCTACTAAATCACTTTTGCTTATACATTCATCCTCTTACATATTTTACATAGCAGTTAAAACTAAAGAAGAAAAGAAAAAAGTAGGAATTTTAATCAATATGAAATGAAAATCATACACGATCATAGATTATAGTCTCATTGATTTTTTTCCCTTCCCCCTATATTTTCATGCATTCATATAGTTCCATCTTATATTTTGAGATTTTCCTCTCCCTCTTTGCTCTTCTACATTATTTCCCCACCCTTCGCCCTTCCCCAAACTCCACTCCCACCAGCTTATCCCCTTCCCTTTCTTTCTGATCTGCTTGTATTTTCCATTCTTAGATAGGTATGATTGTTCATTTTTATATATCTAAATATTATATATATATATATTTTTTCTTCCTTTAACTTAGATTTAGGTCCCACATGTGAGTAAGAACATATGGTATTTCTTTTTGAGTCTGGGTTAATTCACTTAATATGATGTCCTCCAGTTCCATCTATTTTGCTGCAAATGACATAATTTCATTCTTCTTTATTGCTGAGTATATTCCATTGTGCATATATACCAAAAGTTTTCAATCTACTCCTCTGTTTATGGACAGCTTGGTTTATTCCATACCATTGCAAATGTGAAGAGTGCTGCATTAAATATGGAAATGCAGGTGTCCCTGTGGTATGATAATTTATCTTCCCTTGGGTATATTCCCAGAAGTGGTATAGTTGGGGTTTATCTCAGTTGGTAGAGTGCCACACTGCACTCTCTGAGGATCCAGGTTCAATCCTCAGCACCCCCAAAACAGGAGAAAGACATGGCAATCCATTCCTGAAGCAACGTCAAAATAATCAGCTGTTGAAAACCCTATAGTCGCTATGTGTCGGACCCAACTTGATGGCATCTAACAACAACAACATGGCAGTTCTATTGTTAGTTTTCTAAGATACCTCCACATTGATTTCCAACATGGCCCAGTCCATTTTTTTTTTTTCACTCTTTTAGTTTTGATCAGGGTCTTGCTAAGTTACACAGGCTGTATCTGGCCTCAAACTTCTGCCTTTGCCTACCAAGTTGCTAGGATTACAGGTGTGTGCCATGGTGCCCAAACTTAACTAGCTTTAATATATTGTGAAATGGTGTAAATGGGTCCATGTTCACTTTTTGCATATGGATGGACACATATGTACATGGATAGATACATGCATACACAAACATACAAACACAATTTAAGCTTACTAAAGAACCAGAAATAAAATTGTAAACTCAAAGAACATGGGAGATTTCTTTCTTTTTTCTTTTTTTCTTTTTTTAATTTTATTTTTTGAGACAGGGTCTCGCTAAATTATGCAGACTGCCTCTGGTCTCAAATTTGCAATCCTCCTACCTCCGCTTCCCAAGCCTCTGGGATTACAGGCGTGCACCACCGCCGCGCCCAGTGGAGATTTCTTTCTTGATGGTGACTGTCACTGAGGACCACTTCCAAATGCATTTCTTCTTCTATGTGAAGTTCCTAGAATAGAACTAAATAAGTTTGATGTGTAGCTGAGCTGTGTCTGGTTGTGTTGTGGTTTTAGTTATATTCCATTCACCACTGGCTTCAATGTTATGAGTATGGGAGAGGCCTCTCCCTTCAGCAGAAGCTGGGATTTGAAAACTGAGAAGATTCTACAGACCCACCTGTGCCTCACTGCCATGTCACCTCTTTTCAGGACTATGGGAGAATCTGTTTCTGCTTTAGGGACAAACTGCCAGTCTAATGGATCTCTGGGGAGTTGTCTCCGTTGTCCAGTTTAGCCTTCTGCTAAATATTGCAGACTTGCTGCCCACCCTCTGGTCCTTGTAGGGCATGAAAGCCCAGAATGCCTCAGAGATGTTTCTCTCAGCCCACCCATGGCATCTCTGGTAGTTGGAAGTCTGGACTGTATGAGAGTCCTGGCCCAGCTCCAGACTTAGTTGGATATTGGGGTAGCTCTGATGGAATTCTTTGCACTCTCTTGCCCTGTTCCCTTTGCCCCCAGAAAGTGCTTTGAACTTACAGGAAGTTCCACACACTTCAGAAGATCTCTCTGTTTTTGTTTACCTCTACCAACTTTTTTTGCCCATTATCTCCGAGTAAACCAACTTTGACCCTGGGAAAATGTGAACAAGTGGATGCAGACTTTCTCTCCATTGTCTCTGCCATTAATTGGCCATTAATGATGGGCTCCTCCTGCTAATTGTTCAGTGATGAGAGGCTATGGATCCCTTTTTCTTATAAAGGACTCATTACTTTTAGAGTTTCTGTTTCTTTTCTTTCTTAGTTCTTCCATGTCCTCATCTTTGAGTTTTCATGAATGGTGGCCTCTTCCATAATTCCTTGCCAGCCTCACTTTCAACCTTAGACGCTCCTGGAAGTTTTCTCTCTGTATTTTGGTCTGGTTAATCCAGGTTTTATTTTCTCTCCATCACTGCCATGTCTTGATGGACCTTGTCTGAGTTAGGATGAGAGTCCCATTAAGAGGGTCTTTCAGATTGTGTTGGGGCAGAGACGGTATTAGTGTGGCAGTTTGGAAGCTTTGTTAGAAGACAGACATCTCTGTTCTGGGGCTAAAAGAGAGAAAGTCTTAATCTGCAGCCCCATGGGTGGTTAACCATGGGTCACCACACTGGTGTACGACATCAGAGCAACAGAGCAATCAGTATCCTGGCAACAGAAAAGACAAGTAGAAAATGCTATGTTTCAGCAACAACCATGGGTAGTAGGGTGGTGAAAAGTCAGTCTATTGGCTTTTCCTCAAGAAAGATTGAGACTAGCAACAGTAACAATAACTATGATGAACAGGTCATTTTCTGGATCTATCTGGGCTGTGTAACTCCAGGGTGAAGCAAGAGTAAGCAGGATTGCTACTCAGGACTGAGTTAAATATCTTTTGATTCTTTGAACCACAAAGGAAGGGGTATTTACAGAAGAAAGAGAACAATTTTCTCTTTCTTTCTTTCTTTTTTTTTTTTTTTTTTTTTTTTTTTTTTTTTTTTCTGGTACTGGGGATTGAACCCAGGGCCTCACCCTTGCATGATTTGGAAGTGCTGGACCACTGAGCTGCCCGCCCAGCCCATTTTTTAAAACATTTTGAGATAGGGTCTCGCTAAACTATGCAGACTGCCTCTGGTCTCAAACTTGCAATCTTCCTGCCTCCGCCTCCCGAGTCGCTGGGATTATGAGTGCGCCACTGTGCCCAGCACCACAATTTTCTATTAATGTAGCCCAATAGGCTCTTAATTAGTTAAGCACCTCTAAATGTCAGAGTGGAGAGAAGCATGCAGCAATCCACTCCCAAAGCAATCCTGAAACAATCAGCTGTTGAAAACCCTATAAGGGTCGCTATGTGTCAGATCCGACTGACGGCACCTAACAACAACAACAAATGTCAGAGTAGGAAACAAAGACAGGGCACTGTTCTGAATATAGAATTGTAAAACCCAAAGAGCCTAGATAAATACATTTTCTTCCCAACCTCATACTAGAGATTATCCATGGCTGAATTGGCACCACTAGAATTCACAGTTCCTGTGAGTGATATAAACTGGGCTCCTGGTCTCTCATTCACTCGTGCCCAAGCAACTTCTTCACAAGAAAGACTAAGGAACTGTGCTACATGTGCTTCTACCCTTCAGTCACGTGAGGACATCTACCCTCCTTGATCTCGGACTTTCCAGCCTCCAGAAACTGTGAGAAATATATTTCTGCTCTCTATACTAAAGGAAAAAAGATCCTGCATTAATCTCTACAATTCTGGCCAGTTATTTATACTCTAGGAAGCTCAGTTTCCTTCTACATAAGTTGAGTGTACTAGTATCTACTTGGTAGCTTTGTTGAAATCACACCATGAGGACTATGGCACATTTTAATCCACAAATGATAGCTAGCTCCTCCTCTTTCCATGTCCAGTTCTCTTTCCTTTCTAAACAATGAAAACTAGTTATTATAAAGTAACCAGAATAATTAAGCCGACAAAAATTGAGTGCTTACACTGTCCTGAAGACTAAGTACTTATGTGTATGATCTCCTTATTCTATGAATTTAATAGACATGTGAGAAAATTCCCGACTTTTAGCATATCATATGTTGTAGCATTTACATATAACAAACTCCTGACTACCTGAATAGACAAAACAATGGTGTACTCTTTGGTTTATTCCAGATGAATAAGAATAAAATGAGTTTTTAAAAATCACATCTGATTCAATCTGATCCTAGAAAAAGAATGAGAAAATTCAGAGAACATTTGCTACTTTCATGGTATCTATTTATTATCATTATTTGTTATTATTATTTACTTTTATAAATTTTTAAGGAAAAAATAATAAAGATACCACCTGATAGACTTGAGTGTAGCTCAGTGGTAGAATGCCACTTCAACTTTCAACAACCAGCAACATTGAGGCAAGACCTTCCACCAGCAAAAATATTATCATTTGCTAAAGGTTCAGATGATTGTTAGTATTTTTTAGCAATAAAATGTTTTAAAATTAAGATATGTACATTTTTAGACATAAGCTATTGCACACTTAATAAACTATAGTACAGTATAACATAACTTTTATATTTGCTGGGAAACTTAAAATTTTTATGAGCCATGTTACTATGAAATTTACTTTATTGTGATGGTCTGAAACTACAACTGCAGTATCTCCAAGGTATGCCTGTACAACATGTTGTCTAAAATTCCAGTTTCCAAAAATATTTTCAAGTATATTATACAGCACAAAGTAAACGAGTAGGAACAAATTTGTAGTGAGCTAAGGAAATAACTACAGATACTGAAGTAGTAATTACAATAATATATTGTTAGGTTTGGAACAATGGTAGATGTAATATGCATTATAATAATACCACAAAAAAAAGAGAAAAGGGAATAGAGTCATATAAAAGTGATGTTTGTATATATTACTGGAATTAAGCTAGAATGAGTCACTAGCAGACTTTAGTAGATTAAGATGTATGTGAAAACACATAAAGCAGCTGAACGCAGTGCCATATGCCTGTAATCCCAGTGACTCAGGAGGCTGAGGCAGGAGGCTCCTGAGTTCAAAGCCAGAGGCAGCCTGTGTAACCTAGTGAGACCCTGTCACAAAACAAGAAATGAAAAAGGGGGTGGGGGTGTAGCTCAGTGGTAGAGCACTTGCAAAGTATATGCAAGGTGCTGGGTTCAGCCCCCTGGTACTGCAAAAAAAGAAGAAAAAAGAAAACACAGTAAGCAACCACTAAAACACTTTAAAAATAAAGATCATTAAGAAATTAAAATGCTACATTAAGAAATATTCACTTAAAGCAGAAGAAAGCAGTAAAGGAAAATGGTAGAACAAAGATGACATGAGACATAAAAAATAAGTAAAATGGGCTGGGCGAGGTGGCGCACACCTGTAAGCCCAGCAGCTCGGGAGGCAGAGGCAGGAGGATCACAAGTTCGAAACCAGAGGCAGTCTGTGTAATTTAGCGAGACCCTGTCTCAAAAAGTAAAAAAAAAAGGGGGGGCTGGGGGTGCAGCTCAGTGGTCCAGCACTTGCAAAGCATGCAAGCGTGAGGCCCTGGGTTCAACCCCCAGTACCGCAAAAAAAAAAAAAAAAAAAAAAAAAGTAAAATGGCAGATGATGATGTCTCTCATAATGGGTTTGATTTGCATTTCTCTAATGATTGGTGATGGTGAGCATTTTTTCAAGTGCTTATTGGCTATTTGTATATCTTCTTTAGAGAAATGTCTGTTCAAGTAAGTCTTTTGCACACTTTTAAAATCAGATCTTTAAAAAAGTTGTGTTAGTTCCTTATATATTCTATGTGTGTGTATGTGCATGTGTCACTAGGGGGTTGAACCCAGAGCTTTATAGATGCTGGGCAAGTGCTCTACTACTGAGCTGTATACCTAACCCTCTAAAAAAATTTATTGAAAATTTTTAGACAAGGTCTGCACTGGCTGCCTCTGGCCTTGAACTCCTCCTGCCTCGGCCTTTCAAGTCAGTCTCTGGGATTATAGGCATGAGTCACAAATTCAACATAGACAATGCTTATTACGTGGAAAAGATAATAAAACAGATAAATTCCGAAGATGAAGGAGGGAAGGAGAGCTCGAGAGCAAGGGTAAAATTAACTAATATCAGGAACAAAGAGGAATACAAGTTTTACATAATTTAACAAAAGGATTTACTGAACAAATTATACTAATGAAATTGAAATTCAGATGAAATGGACACATTCCTAGGGCAAAAAACAAAACAAAACAAAGACAACTGCTAAGACTGATGTAAGAAAAAAAGTGAGTAGTCTTTTGTTTATTAAAGGAACTCCATAATTCTCACAAGGAAAATTTGGAATTAATCCAAATTATTTGGGTGAATTATTTAAAATACTCAAGGAAGAGATAGTACAAAACACACAAGGTCTTTCAAAGATGAGTAAAGGGTGTCCTTTCTTCACCTGAAGTTGAAGCTGGAGTCTTTCAAGGAAACTGGCCTAAAGTATGGTATCAGAGTCCAAGATGGGATAGGACTGCCTACAAAGTGGCAGTCCTACATAGGCTACCAGGGCCCAAAGAACATCAGGAGAGTGGCCAAGTGGAGGGGCTACCTAGGGTGGGAGTGAGGTCAGAGCCCAAGGCACAGCTCGAGTGGAATGAGGAAGGTGATTGGGTTCAGGTCCTTTGCCCATTTTAAAATCAGGTTACTTAGTTTTGTTGTTGAATTGTGTAAGTTGTTTGTATAGTCTGTATATTAACCTCATATCAGATACATGATTTACAATTACAGTTGGCCCTGTGTGTCTGCAGGTTTTGCATCCATGGAAAATGCCCATATTGAAAATATCTAGAAAATGATGGGTGTGGTGGTTCATGCCTATAATTCTAGTATTCAGGAGGCAGAGGCAGGAGGATCAATACAAGTTCAAGGCCACCCTGGTCTACATAGTGAGTTCCAGACCAGCCTGGGATACACAGTGAGACTCTGTCTCAAAAAATCAAAAACAAAAACAGAGAAAGAAACAAAGAAAAAGAACAGAAGAAAGAAGAGAAGAGAAGAGAAGAGAGAAGGGAAGGGAAGGGAAAAGAAAGAAGAAAAAAAAGAAAAGAAAATATCTGGAGGCCAACGCCCCAGTGGAGAAGCTGAGGTCAACATCAAATTTGAAATATTTAAAGTGGATACAAACTATTTCCAAAATGCAGGCAATTAAATGTGTTGTTGTGGGTGATGGTGCTGTTGGTAAAACATTTCTCCTGATAGCCTACACAACAAACAAATTTGTATCTGAATATGTACCAACCGTTTTTGACAACTATGGAGTCATGGTTATGATTGGTGGAGAGCCATTATACTCTTGGACTTTTTGATACTGCAAGGCAAGAAGACTATGACAGATTATGACTGCTGAGTTGTCCACAAACAGATGTGTTTCTAGTCTGTTCTTCAGTGGTCTCACTGTCCTCATTTAAAAATGTGAAAGAAAAGTAGGTGCCTGAGATAACTCACCACTGTCCAAGACCCATTTCCTGCTTGTCAGGACCCAAGTTGATCTCAGAGATGATCCCTTCACTATTGAGAAACTTGCCAAGAACAAATAGAAGTTTCTCACTCTAGAGACTGCTGAAAAGCTGGCCCATGATCTGAAGACTGTCAAGTATGTGGAATGTTCTGCACTCACACAGAAAGGTCCAAAGAATTTGTTTGACAAAGCAATATTGGCTGCCCTGGAACCTCCAGAATCAAAGAGCCACAGGCATATGCTGCTATGGACATCTCTCCAGCACAGCTGGTGTTGGCATCATACTAAAAGCAATGTTTGAATCAAATAAAGATTAAAATTAAGTTCATTTTTGCAACAATGACAAATGTCTTGCACCTACCCAAATGCAATTGTGTGAGAGAAGGCCGGTGGGTATGGCCCCCCTTCATTCTCTCAGTACTAGTTAATTTTGAGTAATTATGTATTGTCAGAAAAGTGATCAGTACTAGTTTTGTTTAAAAGGCAGGCAGGCTGTGATGACTCTGTAACAGACTAATTTGAATTGTTGAAGCTGACTCCCTGGTTCCACTTTAGAAAGTAATCTGGGACATCTTTGTGTTTTCTTTTTTTTTGGGGGGGGGTTAGTGTGTAGGGTTTGTTTTTTAGTCTTTTTTTTTTTTTTTTTTTGTAATTCAAACCAGTGGACAACCCTTAGGGGAGGAGGTTGGATTAATTCCAAATTCCACTTCCTAGATCTAGTTTAGAAAATGTGTTCCCCACGTAGTGATCTTAGGAGGGAGTATAGTAAATGCCTCATTTAATAACATTCCCCTTTTTGAAAGTTGCCTTTTTTCTCTGAGTAGATCCAGTGTTTGATGAAACTCATGAAAGTGGGTAGAAGCTGTCTTGCCCCTCCTCTTTTCCAGGGTGCACTTTATGTGTGACTGTGAATTACCAGGAAATTTATTTGCCTTTTGCTGATTTTTTCTCTTTTTGGAAGTTAGTTTCTAACTTCTTTCACTGATAAGTGAAAAGAATTACACCTTTGGAAATGCACCAAATGGATTGAATTCATAATTTAAAAGTTTTCCCTGTCGGTCATTGATATGCTTAGCATAATTGTAACTCAGTAGGATTTAGTGTTCCTAGAAGCCAGCTGAAGACCTGGCACATACAGGAACTCTGAGGGGTGGTGCTAGAAGATAGATGCCTATGGGATGATTAGCATCCTCTCGGAGGTTATGAGGAGGCAGGCTGGGGTGGGGGGGGGAACACTTACCAACACAGGCACCAGTCAGGGGAAGCCCCTTTTTTCTCTCTTGCATATGAGGAACTCTTAAGCAACCAGCTGAAGCCCTCAAGTTTAATAAGAAATCATGGCAAGAGTCTTGGAAGGGCTCTTCATAAGTGTCAATAGGGATTTTATCAGATTATTTTGGTTGCAGTTTCCAACTTTTAAAAATGTTTAGGTAATCTTTTCCACCTTTCCCAAATCCTAATTCTTGTAGATTCATTAGTGTTGAACCAATGCTTTCTCATGTCTCAATTCTTTGTGTATGCATTCTTTTCAGATGTATTAAACAAAACCCTTCACACACACACACAAAAAAAAATCTGGAACAAACACTGTATCTGTATTGAACATGTACAGACCTCTTTTTGGTCATTATTCTTGAAACAATACAGTGTAACAACTATTTACATAGCATTTACATTGTATTAGGTTATAATTTAGAGATTAAAGCATATGGCAATATGTGCATAGGTCATGCATAAATATTATGCCATTTTACACAATGGACTAGTGTTATCTGTGGGTCTTGGTACCCACAAGGGATACTGAAACCAATCTCCATGGATTCCTATGAACAACTCTACTTTCTCTTTGCATAGGTTGTCTTTTTACTTTGTTGGTTGTTTCCTTTGATATACAAAAGCTTTTAAGTTTGATGTAGTCCCATTATTTTTGCTTAGGTTACCTGTGCTTTTGGTGGCATATTCAAGAAATGATTGGCAGTAGCCAGGTGCAGTGGCACATGCCTGTAATATCAGCACCTAGGAGGCTAAAGCAGGAAGATCACAAGTTAGAGGCCAGCCTGGGCTACATAGCAAGTTCAAGGTCACCCTCAGCTACACAGTGAGATTCTGTCTCAAACAAAACAATACAAAAAAAAAAAAAAAAAAAGATAAAAGGAAATCATTCCCAAATCCAATGTGTTTGAAGCTCTCCTTCCGTATTTTCCTTGAGTTTTATGGTTTTAGGTCTTACAGTTAGGTCTTTAATACATTTTAAATGTTTTATGTGGTACAAGGTAAGGATCCAACTTTATTCTCTTGCATGTAGAAATCCAGATTTCTCACCACCACTTGTTGGAGACTGTCCTTTTCCTGCTGTGTGGTCTAGGTGTCGTTGTTGAAAATCATTGATCATGTATGCAAGGATTTGTTTCTGGCTCTTTATTGTCTTCCACTTATCTACCTTTATGGAAGTATCATACTCTTTTTGTTTTGTTTTGTTGGGTTATTTGACACATGGTCTTGCCATGTAGGCCAGATTGGCCTTGAACTCATGATGCTACTGCTTTAGCCTCCCGAGTACTGGCATTATAGGTAAACGCCACCACTGCCAGCTTCATGCTGTCTTACTTACTGTGGTTTTGTGGTATATTGTGAAGTCAGGAAGTGTGAGGCCTCCAACTTTGTCCTTTTTCAAGATTGTTTTGGCTATTTGGGATCCCTTGACATTCGATATGATTTTTTTTCTTGTAACATCTTGGTCATTTTTAAGTGTAAAGTCTGCTGATATTAAATATTCATAACGTTGTGCAACCTCCACCAACATCCTCCAAAACTCTTTTCATCTTATAAAAGTGAAGCTCTGTACCCGTTAAACATTGACTCACCATTCCTTTCCCTGAACCCCTGACTCTATGAATTTGATCTCTTTAGGTACCCTCTTGCAGTCTCTGAGGTCCCAAGTTCAATTCCCAGCACTGCAAAAATGGGAGAGGGACCTGGCAATCCACTCCCAAAGCAATCCCAAAAACAGTCAGCCATTGAAAACCCTATGAGGGTCGCTATGAGTCAGATACCGACTCGACGGTACCTAACAACAACAGGTACCCTCTATCAGTAGAGTCAGACAATTTGGTTTTTGGTGGTGGTGTTTGTTTTTTATTGATAGAATCTCATTATGTAGCCCAGACTGGTCACAATTCTCCTCCTTCCTCTGCCTCCCAAATGCTGCCCTGTACCACTACACCCAGCTCCAATTCTGTCTTTTTGAAACTGGATTATTTCACTTAGCATAATGTCTTTGTGTTTTATTCATGTTATTAGCATGAGTCAGAATCTACTTCCTTTATAAGGATGAATAATATTCTTTTTACGAGAATACCACGTTTGGCTTATCCTTTCATCCATCAATAGGCACTTGAGTTTCTTCCACACATTAGCTGTTATAAATGCTGCTGCTAAGAATACGGGCATGCAAATATTTCTTTGAGATGTTGCTTTTGGTTCTTTTGGGTATATGTGCACAAGTAGAAATGCTGAGTTATATGGTAATTCTACTTTTAATATTTTGAGAAATCACCATATTGTTTTTCAGAGCGGCCACACCATTATACATTACCATCAAGAGTGTACAAGCACTCCATTCTCTCCACATCCTCACCAAGGCTTTTTTGTTGTTGTTATTATTATTACTATTATTATTATTTTGTATAGTAGCCATCTTAGAGGGCATAACCCACAAATCCTTGTGGGTTTGACTTGTATTTGAATTTTAAGATTTTTTCCCATTCTGCAAAAATGCATGGGGATTTTGATGGAGATTGCATTAAATCTATAGATCATTTTGGACAGTGTGGAGAGTTTATCAATATTAAATCTTCTGCACTGTGAACCTGGGATGACTTTCCACTTGTCTTTGATTTCTTTCAGCAATGTTTTATAGTTCTCAGTGTACAAATTTTTCACTTCCTTAAGCATTCTTTTTGATGCTACAGTAAAATAAGATTGTTTTCATAATTTCCTCTTCTGATTATTAGAAACACAATTGATTTTTTGCATTAGTTTTGTATGCTGTAACTTTGCTGACATTGTTAGCTCTTTAGATTTATCCTAGTTGTGGAGTTATTTTAGCTTCTTTCATTTGCATGTCCCTTTCTCTCAGATTTCTTCGTTTTTTTCTTTGCCTTAGTAATTTCAAAAATCATGTCTCTTGAATATATATCTACCTTGCTACAGTTTGGATGAGTGTACATCAAAGATCCATGCATTAAAGGCTTGGTCCTGAGTATGGTGCTATTAGAGCTGGTGGAACCTCTGAGAAGCAGTGCTGAGAAGTTCTTATGTCAATGGTGTTGTACCCCCAAAGAGGAGTGCAGGACCCCAGCCAGTCTTCTCCAATTCCTGGCTTGAAGTGTAAATGGCTTGATCCAACATGCACTCCCACCATCGCCATTCAGCACCATCACCAGAGACCCAAAGCAACAGGGCTGCCCAGTCTTGGATTGGAACCTCCATAACTGTGAACCACGATAAATCTTTTCTCTTGGTGAGTTAATTGCCTCAGGTATTTTGCTATAGTTATACAAAGCTAGTACATGTTCACGTGTGGTGCTCAATCCCTCTAGTGAATTGTTCAAGTTTTATATTCTTTTTTTGGGGGAGGTACTGGAGGTTGAACCCAAGGCCTCACGCTTGCACGCTTTGCAAGTGCTGGACCACTGAGCTGCTGCCTTCAGGCCACTTTTTTTTTTCTTTTTTTTTTTTTTTTACTTTTTGAGACAGGGTTTCACTAAATGCCTCTGGTCTTGAACTTGCAATCCTCTTGCCTCTGCCTCCTGAGCCGCTGGGATTACAGGCATGCGCCACTGCACCCAGCTCAAGTTTTATATTCTTTACATTCATGATTTGTTTGGCTCTTCTTTCTGGTTTGTATCTCTTTGTTGATATTCTCAGTTTGTTCACAGATATATTTTCCTTATTTTGTTTAATTTTCTATGCTTTTAATTCATAAAGTATCCTTTTAGCTAATTTTGAATTAATGTGTTAACTCACATATTCCATTTCTTTCAAGTTGGTTTCTGAAAATTTGTTTCCATTTCTTATGTCTTGTTGATCTTTGTTGGAATTTCAGCATTGAAGAATCAGCCATCTTGCCCAGATTTTATCATTTGGTTTTATACGTGAAGATTTTCTCCATACAGCCTAGGTAGAGATTCTGGATACTTCTCAAGAATTTCCTAGGAATGCATTCCTTTCTAGTTTGTGTATATTCTAACTGAAAAGATTTGCTAGCTGCTACTTGGAGGCTCTGCCTGCTGCTGTGATACTGTGGCCTCTCTGGTGCTACGGTTATCACAGTTTTGGAGCTCTATCTAGTGTCTGTGTGTGGAACTACAGACTCTGGAATACTCAATTTCCTTTGTTGTTAAATTTTTGCACCCTGTTCCTGTCAGTGATTGGGTTCAGGTAAGACAGAACTAGTTCCTCCCACAGACAGAATGTTGGACATATATTCTACACTTTTCTTTCTCCAGGAAAAGATGGATTTTCTCCCACTGTGTCATCTTGAGCAGGGACAGAGGGTGGGCAGGGTAACTGTTGGGAGGTTTTGGTAGTGTCCTGATTTTTTCTACCTGGCTTCCTCCAGGGACAAGGGTTTCCTGTTTTACCATCTTGCTGATGGTAGAACATTGTTGACGTCCTACAGTAATATTCTAAGATTATTTCTACTTTATATCCTCTCATTCTCTCCTGAATTCACTTGAATCATTCTTTGGTCCTTACCAGTAGGGAAACTATACTACTCAGCCACTAGTGAACTGTGGAAACAAATGTGTCAATTGAGTCAACCTTAGGCATGGGTAGCATGTAACACACTTCATCACTCCCTCTTTTGTAAATTTGGCTTGTAGGACACCTCCTTCTTTGTCTTTCCTCCCCATCGTCTTCTGTCTGTGGAGGTGAGGGACATGCCCCTCTCTCCTCCTTTCTTGGCTCTCTTATCTAACAGGCTGTCACCCCCCTCAGCTTTCTTTGTTCAATCATCCTTAATTTCCCTATATTAGGAGCATCCTATGATTCAGCCTTTTGACCTTTTCTCTTTATCCATTGTCATTTTCTCAGCAATTTTTATCTGGTCCCCACTGCTTTACGTACTATTTACATATCCATACATCCCACAATTCTATGTCCAACCCTGACCTTGGCCCTAAATTCCAGATATGTAAATCTTGATAACTCCACTTGAAACCATAATAGTATTCTCAAACTCAACAGATCCAACATTAAAATTCTGATTCTTACTCCCTTGAAATGTGCCTACTCCACTCTTCATCTTCTTCATGTCTGGAGAAGAAAACTCCATTTTTCCTTAGTTTCTTAGGACAAAAATATCCTTGATTTCTTTTTTTCACATTCACTTGTCTGGCAACAAATTAATTGGCTTTACCTTGTTGTTGGGTACCATCAAATCATATCTGACTCAGTGACCCTATGTACAATTGAAGGAAACATTACCCCACACTGTGTCATGCATATGATCTTATGTTTGAGTCCAATGTTGCAGCCACTAAGGTTTTTTTTCTTTTGCATTTTGAGTCATGCCACATCAGCAAAATGAGGTCCCATGGGCTTACTCCATTCTTGTCATTAAGGTCAACTCTGAGGAGGCAACTCTTTCCCAGTCATTTCTTGAAAGCTGCCTTCCAGCCTGGCGGACTCATTTTCTGGCACTATATTTGACAGGGCTTCTCTGCTATTCATAGGGTTTTCAATGGCTGCTTGTTGCAGGAGTGGACTGCCAGATCCTTCTCCCTAGACTGTCTTAGTCTCGAAGCTCAGCTGAAACCTGTCCACCATGGGTAGCCCTGTTGGTATCTGAAATACCAGTGACATAGCTTTCAGTACCACAGCAACACCCCCACAGCATGACAAGCTGACAGACATGTGTGGGAGACTTTACCTTAAATTAAAATCTTACTGTATCTCCACTGTGATTACCCTTATCTAAGCCCTTTTAATATTTCAGTTATATGAATCCAAAATCACATAATTGGTCTGCCGCTTCCATAATTGCTCCCTGACAGCTTATTCTTCAAGTCAGAAACAGTAATAAAATATTAAGACCATATAAATTACCTGCTTATACCCTTACAAATTTCCTGTCATACCATGAATAAAGGCTGAAAAATTTACTATTCTCTATGCAACTTTATACAATCATGCCCCCAAATAACTTTACTGAACCCATTTCCAACCCTTCTTCTCTTCCTTCATTCTACTTATATTGTTGTTAGGTGCCATCTGTAGGGAAAAATTGGGAGGAAATTGATAAAAACTCCCAAACTGGGAAAATGGCGTTTGAATATCTGGTTTGTAAATTAGAAATCTACTTGGTTGCATGTTTGTACAAAACCCTTCCTGATTGGACAATTGGACTGAAAGCTGATTGGCTCAGGCCATTCCATGGGCGAACTATATAAAGAGCTGCGCTGCGGCAGCTCGACCTTTTTTGGCACGGCCTTTCTGGCATCCCCTTCTGCGCCTTCTCGCCTGTTCCTGCGCGGACCACAGATGAGAACGCGCCTCTCCCGCTGCTCTCCCCCGGACCTTCGGTGAGGAAATAATGCTGTCCCGCTGCAATCCTCAACAAGGAAAGGAACCTGCTCTCCGTCTGATCACCGAGGAAGCGGCAGCTGTCTCCTCCTGACCACTGAGACGACCAACACAGGTGTTTGCCCCTGGAAGGCAAAAGTGCCTGAGGCTTTTCCTTTCTCCTGTGTACTCCGGGGTCCCCAGGGTCGCGGGAGTCTGCGCCCCTCACCTGAGGGTCCCGAGTGAATTGTGTTTAGTATCTGTGTGCGCGGTGGCGCAGCCCGTCCGAACCTTCAGGCCAGACCGGGAGGCGCGCCCCCCACATAGATTTGGCGCCCGAACGTGGGGCCCAACATAGTTGGTGCCCGAACAGGGACCCAACACCATCAAGTCCAACTCATAGTGACCTTATATAGGGTTTTCAACAGCTAATTGTTTGAAGATTGTTTTGGGAATGGTGTTCCAAGTCCTCCTAGTTTTTGTAGTGTTAGAGACTGAACTCAGGTCTTGAGGCACACAGAGTAAGCACTCTATCAACTGAGCTCAACCTCATTGCTACCTCAATTATTGTTGTTGTTGTTGTTGTTAGGTGCCGTTTTGTCGGTGTCCGACTCATAGCGACCCTACGTACAACAGGTGAAACACTATTGTCAGTGCTTCTCTGCAGTTCATAGGGCTTTCAATGGCAGATTGATTTTTGGGAGTGGGTTGCCAGGTCCTTCTCCCAAGCCTACAGCACCTGGTGTTCCCAGGCGATCTCCCATCCAAGTACTAACCAGGCCCAACCCTGCTTAGCTTCCGAGATCTGACAGGATCGGATGCCACAGGGCTACAGCTGCAGGCACCTCAATTATACTTTAGGGAAATTGTACTATAGGGGATATTCTCTCTGCAAGAATATTCTCCCTGAGATCTGTTCATACCACATCTTATAAGGATCTTTCCTGACTGATCTATATAAAAAGTTTGCTTTACACTACTTTTTAAAAACACAGACTGACATATTTAATCATTGTCTTTCCTCACTAAAAATAAACTCTTGAGAGAGGACAGATGTTTCTTACATTCATTGTTACATTCCCAGCACCAAGATCTGTGGCAAGCATATTTGTTAGATGAATGAATCCTACCTAGAGAAAGATGCTAACTATGCTATTCTGATTCAGACTCCATATTTGTCCTCATATAAACTCCTGTTCCAAGACATCTTAAAAATTGCAGTGCAGCCTCTTGGGACTAACCCTGAAAAGAGCAGATATGAAAGCTTGAAAAGTAAAATTCTTTAGCTACTTCCTCAACCAAGTTATCTCTGTAATATCCAACAAGATCTCAATCATAGTACACTGGGAGCCCCACAAATTCTTCAAAACATACTCACTGCTTCATGGAAAAATTAATTTCTCATTTCTTCACTAATCTTGAGATGGGAGATTGTTTTTAGTTTGGCCCCAGAATAGTGCCTGGTATCTAACTCAGTAATTTAAAAAAGCTAACTCAGTAATTAAAAAAAAGAATAAATACAAAGAACCATTGCTAATTTAAGGGCTTTCAGCCTGGGCATTGCAAGACACTATTCACCTCCACCCAAATCCTAGCTTCATCAATTCAGTTTGGCCTGTCACCCAGTGAGAGTTGCTCTCAACACTGTGTTGGTGCCCACTCTGTTTTAGGAAGACTCTGGTTTTCGTGACCTCCATCTTAGCCAATTTCTTCAGGAAGCAGTTTCAAACAGGTTATCATTTCAAGATCTGAAAGCTGTTAGCTCCCAAAATAGTATTTGAACAACAGGAGGTGCCAGACCACCAGGACAGAAATGGATTGCACCGATAGATTACTGTCAGGTGCAAAGGTGTTAGGCTCAGCTACAGCCTCTCTAGAGTGGCCCCAAAAGACATAAAATTCCAAAGTTGTTTGCTTCCTGAGGGAGGATGGTTATCTTTCATTTACAAAAACCTTACCATTAGATGGCAGCACACTTCTAATATTTAAAAAGATGACCTGGGGTTTGCTCAGTGGCATAGCACTTGACTAGCTGTGTGGACAGGGCTGGGATTTAGCTCAGTTGGTAGAGCACTGCGCTGTAGTCTCTGAGGACCTGAGTTCAATTCCCAGCACCGCAAAAGTGGGAGAAGGGCCTGGCAATCCACTCCCACAGCAATCCTGAAACAGTCAGCCATTGAGAACCCTATGAGGCTCACTATGAGTTGGATACTAACTCGAAGGCACCCAACAACAAGCTGTGTGGACAAGGTCCTATGTTTGATCCCCAACATCACAACAAAACCAAACAACAACAATGAAAAGAGCCCTCTATAAAACCTCACAAAATATATAAAAATAAGAGATTTTTATATATTTAGAGATTTTTAGCTCTTGAGATTTTTTAAAAAGCACTCATTATATGCCTTCTCATATTGCATATGCCTGTAGCCATGGCCCTGTGGCATCTGATCCTGTCAGATCTCAGAAGCTAAGCAGGGTCGGGCCTGGTTAGTACCTGGATGGGAGACCGCCTGGGAACACCAGAAGCTGTAGGCTTGGGAGAAGGACCTGGCAACACCCTCCCAAAAATCAGTCTGCCATTGAGAACCCTATGAACAGCAGAGAAGCACTGACAATAGTGTTTCGCCTGTTGTACAGAGGGTCACTATGAGTCAGACATCGACTCGAGGGCACCTAACAACAACAACAACATCATCATATTGCATACATTACAAAAATGTATTATATGCATTTTTACATACAGCTGTACTGGTAAAGGTATATTGGGGGAAATTTAATGGGTCAAACCCCTCAGCTGTTCATACTCTGAATCAAGCACTTCATTCTGGAGAAAAGATTTACACTAAGATTACAAGGATATTCACTTCAGTCTTCTTTACACTTGTCAAAAATCTAGTGAAATATCTTGCATACTCAAAAAAAAAGAAATGAAATTATGGTATAAATTGAAATACCAGGTATACATTAAAAATAGTCCTAAAATGCAACTTGTCACCTTTAATGTGCATACAAATTATGTGGAGATCTTATTCAAAAACAGATCGAATCCAGTTCCCAGTCCAAGTGACATCAATGTTGCTAGTATGCAGACCACTTTCTGTAGTAAGTTTCTAGACCATTTAATAAGAAAATGTTGTATTCTAAAAGCCAACAATCCCTCAAGTAATCTATGTATGCGTTCTCTGTAAAACTGGTTTGTTTCTAAACTATGTCAATAGTACTTTTCCCTGTGCTCCTGTAACTTAGGTAAGACAAGAGAAATGTGAATGCAAAAAGAATTGGCTCAATAAAAACTAAGTTAAATACTTTGGCAAAACTCAATAGCATCACTTTCAAAAATGCTGTTGACAATGAGATACAACTTCACATTCATAAAATAGAAAAAAAAATGTGCTGGTGAGGATGTAGAGAAACTGAAATCCTCATCCACTGCTGAGGAGACTAAAATGGTAAGAGCTGCTAAGGAAATTTCATGATTCCTTGAAAAGTTAAACAAAGAAACAGCATATGATCCAGCCATTCCACTCCTTAGTGATACCTACAAGAATGAAAACAGACATGGAAAAGTTGTTCATCCATGTTGACAGCAGCATTATTCACAACAGCCAAAAGGTAGAATCAACCTAAATGACCACTGATGAAGAGATACAAAAAATGTTATATACCGTGTGATGTTATTCACCCATAAAAAGGAATGAACTCTGATGCATGCTACAATATGGATGAACCCTGAAAACACTATGCTAAGTGAAATTAGAAACAAAAAGACCTAAGGACCATACCTAGAATAAGTAAATTGAGACAGAACTTTAATAGAGGTTGCCAAGGGCTGAGGGTAGACCAGGAATGGAAAGTAATTGCTTAGTGAATAGAATTTGTGATGATGAAAAAATTCTGGAAAAGAGATGATAGTTGCACATTATGGTGAATGTACATGATGGCACTAAATTTTATACTTAAAAATGACAACTTTTCTCATTATTTTTGTTTGAGACAGTGTCTCACTATATAGCCCAGGCTGGCTGGCCTCAACCTCTTGATCCTTCTGCCTCAATCTCTCAAGTGCCATGATTACAGGTACCACCACTGAATTTGGCTGCTATGTACATTTTGCAATTAAAAAAAAAAATCCTGACAATGCTTGCAACTTTAGCATAAGTTTAAGCTACCAAGGTAACTGGTATAAATAAAAAGGCGTTCACTTATGCAAATACTAAATGTCACAGGATGTAAGTGCTTGGGATTTCAGAGAATAAAACAAGACTCGTGCTTCAAAGACTTTCTATTCAAATGGACAATAAACAATATATATGTTAGGTAATAAATACTTCAGAATAGTGAGGAATAAAGGGAGGTAAGAAGGTTCTATTCTTCAATTGAATGGTGAAAATAAACATTTAGATACTTGGCATGCAGACACCCATAACATACCACCAGGCAGGGGAACTGTCCTATACAAAGGCACAGAGGAAAGAGCATGTCTGGTTTGTTTGAAAATCAAGAGAGGTTGAAGTAGCTGGAATAGATTGAACATGGAAGGAGGTATTTGGTTATCTGGTCACAGCGATAAGGGGTCAAGTCATTGAGGAACTTCCTAAGATCTGCAGGTTTACTTGGTAGAAATGCGGATCCATTGCAGGACTTTGGACAGGTACTAACTGACAGCTGGACTGAAACATTGTGTATGGTGGCAAAGGAAGACAGCAATGGGAATGAGTGGTCCTAGGTATTCTCTGGGGCTGGAGTTTAGCTCACTTGGTACAGTGCTGCTCTAGTTTCTAAGGCCCTAGGTACGATCCCCAGCTCCACAAAAACGGGAGGACATGGCAGCCCACTCCCAAGACAATCAGCCATCAAAAACCCTATGAGGGTCACTATGAATCACACACAACTCAGTGGCACCTAACAACAACAAAGGAATTCTCTACTGGTAGTAACAAAAGATTTCCTAATGTATTAGATGTGAGGTGTGAGAAGTGAAGAGCAATCTCCAAGTCTTGGGGCTAAGCAACTGAAATGAAGATACAGATGGCAGCTGCAGGGGAAGACTGTGGGTTGATTAGGTAATTGCGAATAAGTCAAAGATTAGAGTTCAGAATTGGCATTTTAAGTTTGAGGTGTCTAATTCAAGTAGTGATGTCCACTGGGCAATTAAATCTACTTTGGCAGAAAAGTCTGGATTGGAAATATAAATTTGAAAATTGATAAACATACACTTATAGCTATGGAACTGCATAAGACCACCGATAAGTGTAGGGAGACAAAACTCTTGGGAGTGCCCCAAAATTAAGAGATTAGGGAAGAGACAACAAAAATTTCATTGATAACAGCTACTTTAATTGTATTTTTTCATGAACTGATCAATAACTAGTCCTAGCCAAGTATGAGAGGGCACATTCTGACCTTAATGCGTGTAGGCATAAATAACAGGAAGGTAACTATGTAAATTGCTGCCAAAGTATTCTGAACAGCAATAAAGACAAGTTAGGTTGTTGGTGTTCCACCTCCTTTTAGTGTCCATTTACTCAGGTCATTTAAATAAGTCAAGACCAATGTAGAACAGGCTGCTGTAGAACTTTGTAGATAAGTAGTCTCTCAGTGTGCACAATGCACATTCATTTATACAATGAATTATGTGAGTTCATTTTCTCATTTGGGGTAGAATGGTTGCCAGCATTCCTGGGTCAACTTCTGAGTTGTACACGAATGACTTCAATAGACACGTGTAGTTGTGAAAAGCCAGCAATCACTTAACCATTAGTGCCAGTCTTCACATTCTGCAAATCACATTCTAAATCAATGGTGTTCTTGAGAAGAGATGTTTTACTAAAGTGGTACACAGGGCCTAAGGTTCTATATCATACTATACTGTGTGGGATCCAATTTCTAGACTCATTACCAAAAATTTCCGTGTTAACGCCCATATACCTTTTATCTTTACTTGTTGTTGTTGTTAGGTGCCGTCGGGTCGGTATCCGACTCATAGCGACCCTCATAGGGTTTTTTCAATGGCTGAGTGCTTCGGGATTGCCTTAGGAGTGGATTGCCAGGCCCTTCTCCAATTTTTGCAGTGCTGGGAATTGAACTTGGGGCCTCAGAGACTGCAGCGCAGCGCTCTACCCACTGAGCTAAATCCCAGCCCTTTATCTTTACTAAATGGCTGTAATAATTATGTAGGTAGAAACTGTACAACTATACAAGAGACAACTATACAAGAGACTGTACAAGAGACATCCTAAAAAATAAGATACCATTAAGTTACTATGGGGGCTGGGGTTTAGCTCAGTTGGTAGAGCACTGCTCTGCAGTCTCTGAGGTCCTGGGTTCGATTCCCAGCACCACAAAAAAGGGAGAAGGATGTAGCAATCTACTCCTGAGGCAATCCCAAAACAAGAGCCATTGAAAACCCGGTAAGGGTTGCTATGAGTTCGACACGACAGCAATTAACAAGTTGTTACAGACTGTCTTACATGAAATATATCTAACAGATCTTGTAGAACAGGTGCTCAAGATTTGTGGAAATGAACACTTACAAGAAATATATTCCTCAACATTTACACTTCAGGTATCAATAAAGCTCAAAAGCACTTATGGCAGAGGGAGCCTTGGTTTGATAATATTGAACAAATTACTGAAAATCTGAAATTGTAAGTTCTAACCTCACTCAGCTAGTCATAACCCTTTGGAACCTCCTTTGTAAAAACAGAATACTAATTACTTTATCAAGTGACCAAGAAAACTAGTGAGGCAATAAATATAAAACTAAATTTTAAAAGTGCAAATGGCAATCCTCCTTAAAATAATGGGGAGGGTATGGGTTGCTATATTTTGCAGCTAGGTTGACAACCACTAAACTGAAAAGCGAGTAAGACTATTACTGCCTTCCCCCTCCCATAGCTTGATCCATCTATTCACTTGGCAGACAGATTTGTTTAAGCGGATCACCATCACAAAAATGGAGCCTAACCTTGGATACATTCTCAGCAAGTCTTGACAATCTTATAGGTTAAGTTCTTCCCAACTTAGGCCATACCCATACCACAATGTCCTCAATTTCTATTTCAAAGAAAACAGGTCACTAAATATGCAGTCTTGAATTTTCTACCACTTACCTACAAGCCCTGGGAGAAGGACCTGGCAATCCACTCCCGAGGCAATCCCGAAACAATCAGCCATTGAAAACCCTATGAGGGTTGCTATGAGTTGGGGAGAGCATTGGATGGCACCTAACAACCACCTACAAGCCCACAACCACCTTCCTTGTATTTCTTACTGCTTTTATCTATTCTCCTGAGGAAAGGATGTTTCTCTTTCCATCCAAAGCAACTTCTTCATATACTGATCTCAGTGAGTCTTCTCATCCACTTTGCTTCTCCAACCAAAATCTAGGGATGTTGTACCAGACTAATATTCCCCTCCTTTCCCCATCCTCATTCTTCCCCTACTTAGATGATGTCTTCTCTTTTTCATTTGTTACTATTTTTCTGCCTTATTTCAGGCTACAAGGTTAAAGCTTTAACCCACACCTGTCTTCTCAACCCCAGAACTATAAGGCTAGACTACTACATATTCTTGGATCTCAAAGGTACTAAATTCAGTGTCCCCTAATCTTTTTCTGATGACATATTACACCTCTAAGCCATCCTCTCACCTTCTCATATCCTGTCACTACATCCTGCTGACTTTGCCTCCTAGGCCTTTCATTCTTTCCCCACTACTCTTATTCCACCTCCTGGTAGATGAAGACTCTTCAAGGTTCAGTGGCTTACACATCATTCTTAGGACACTTTTTAACATGACTTATACACCCTAGAGCCTGGCCTGGCCTATTTTGGAACACCGTCCCCACCCCCACATCCCTCACTTCCCACTTCAGCCCAACTGGCACTTTTTAACTTCCTACTGTGTGTGCCCTCTTGTTGAAAGGATTTTTTCCCCTGCAAGCCCATGCCTAGGACAGTATTTCCCTTCCCATTGGCACTCTTATCCTTCTGATCTCAGTATAACGTTTTGGAAATGAATCCTATCTCCAGCAAGTTTTCCTATGAACTGAAGATGGATTTTTTTCCAAAGCCTCATTACATAGCTCAAGTTGGCCTCAAATTGGAGATCATTCTGCTACAGCCTCCCAAGTGCTAGGTGTGTACCATCATGCCCAGCTGAATTTGGGGGGCGGGGGACACTAGTGGGCTAAACCCAGGACATGGTGCATACTTTTGCTGCATTTTACCAACGGGCTGTACTCCAAATCCATTTCTTATTTTGAGACAGGGTCTTGCTAAATTATGCAGGCTACCTCTGGACTACAATCCTCTTGCCTCCACCTTCTGAGCTGCTGGGATTACAGGTGTCTGCCACCGTGCCCAGTTGAACATACACCGTTGAAAGGCAAAGAATGTATTCTTTTATCTAGCATAGCTGGTCAGAACCGGTACGCCTTATAAAAATCCAACAACTCTGTTGACATAAAAGGGAGACTCAGGATAGCATTGGAAACCATTTCTAATAACAATTCTTATTTCATGGTAATGCTCAGAAATAAGGAAGACTGGGAAAATTGGTTGTATCCTTTATGTATAAACATTTCTCCTTTCACTGAATCAGGCTGTGACTGACTCCTTTGGAGTTTGGTGTGGCATTTGGTCAAGATATTCCCAGTAATATCTTAAATGCTCTCTGCTCTTATAGGCCACTGACAAGAGCCTCAACCCAAGTGGGAATCAACAAACACAATTCTTCTTTAAAATATAAACACATGACCCAAGAGTAACAGGGAACTTAACAAAACCCGAACCACAATTTTAATGGAGGGACTGAAAGGGATCCCAGTGATAACTTAAGACTGCTCTCATATGGTTACTTCATCTATTTGTAATTGTTACCTTCAACATACTCTGAAGCTTTCAGGTGGGAAATCTGGGGCCTAACACATACACATATTCTTGTTTAAAGAACAAATCTGTTACTGTTTAAAAAGTACCCTATGATATTTCCAAGCTAATTAGTAAAATAGTTTTTGCTGTGATCTAGAAACACTTTTACTTGATTAAAAGTCTACTGAAGTTAATAATCCTCTAAAACTGGAAAAATGTTTTCTGGATCTTACATTTAAGAATGAAACAGGATAGAAAACCTTTTGGGTTCCTAAACGATAATCTAGGTAGATATCATTTGCTTTAAAGAGCATCAAGATCCTTTTCAGGTTCCTAAGCACAACTGGGTGTTCATGCCTTTGTGTGGTATGTGCCTCCTTCAAACCTTGTTATGGTGTCAGCACATCATCTCTCTGATGTGTGAGAGGGGAAAAAAAGAGCATCATTAAAATGCAAGTAAAGAAGAAAATAACCACTCTCAAGGAGGCTGGCTTAAAGACAAAATACAGACTACGGTCCAATTTTTGTTTTACTGTATATTGCCAACAGAAATTACTCAAAATCATACAAAATAGTTAACAAATTATAAATCAAAGAAAAAAGACACAGCAAAGTATTATCAAAATTGTGGTTTATTTTCAGTACAAGATAAGTATCATGCTTGTAACTAGTGCAGTTTTAAGGCCAACAATGGCCATATAGCAAACTGCTGAACAGTCACCTAAATGCTAAAGAAAAAAAAAGACAAAGTAAACATTAAACACAAAATTGCAATTACAAACATTTTAATAAAATGGGAATAAGCTTTTTAAAAGAAGCTATTATGGAAGTCTAGTTCTTATGGACATCAAAAAGATGTCCGTCTGATCAAATATCATCTTACCTTTTGCACAGAAATCTTATTATGAAGTCACCATATAGTCAACAGCTAAAATTTTAAGACTTTCTTTGGCCTTCTGATATTAGACAAATTATTTACAAACTGTGATTCAGTAATCCATGGATACTGGCAATGACACAATTTTTTTGTTGTTAAGGGCTTTTCATTAAAAATTGTAAAACAATTTTGTAAGGCTGTACTGGACTGTAAACTACTTTGCTATAATATACCATGGGATGCAGAGAAAGAAGGAATAGACCTTTTTTAAGGCTAAAGTCATCAATGTTATAGATGCTTTCCTTAGAATACATTATGATTTACCCCCAAAGATCATTTCCCATTAAATACCACCTGAGTACTATAATTTTCAAAGTAAAAAAATAAATAAACATGAATTTACCTTGTATTTTAAAATAATTTTGCTTACAGAATGTTAAGTGTTACGCAGTAACAGTGCGACAAAAAACACACCTTCAAAATGAAATGTTTTTTACTAAATGCAGGGTCTGTCCAATTACGAAATTAATGTAAAACATTTACACCCATGGTGGAGTTTTAAGATACTCCCACATGAAACTCTTGGTAGTATTTACTAACAATAGATACCATTTGAAGATTTGTGTGACTTCAATTAAATTCTACCTAATATTTCAAAAGCCTCCCATTACAATGTTAATTAATGTAGCAGGAAGTCTTTAAAATATTGAAATATGTCTGTATGTAACCAAGTGTTTATACAAAAACCATAGTAGCTGTATACTCAGTGAATGCCAACAACCTGAAATTTTAAAGAAACATTGGTTAAGACAAACCTAAATCAATCTGAACAGGATACAACTGCCTGAATATTTTGAATATTCATAAAAAGTCATTGCTTCTTTCTAACACCAAGAAAGAAGAGTATAAGAACTTCCTCCCAGAAGCCTAGACCTTTAACACATTATCTATTTTGACTTAAAATAGAACTTTAATTATAAATTTTGATTTTCCTAAATTAAAAAACTCACATTATAAACACAAGGAATGCCGTATGTAAGGCCACATCTTAATAAATTTAAAATTTTTGGTTGTTTATTTAAAGTATTAGTCTAAGGCTTCTAAGAGTTAAGTTGCTAAAAAATAAATACACCAGTGTTTAAACTGAAGGTTAAAATGTTAAAAAAAAAAAACCACACACACACTGTAAAAACAGAAAAATAGAATGCTTTTCTACAAAAATCCCACTTAAGATATTTTAGCACAAAAAAATGCTAGTATGTACAATGGATAAGCGTGCATTTAAGTACACACAACTGGGGAAACATTTACAGAGGGCTATGGGATGCAAACGAACTTAATGAATAAAATTTAAAAAGCAGTTATCTGTAAAACAGAATCTCAATACTGTATTCTCAGTGAAGAATAAGAACATAAACTTCCTCTTAAAACAACTTAAGGTGAAGCTTAAAACACAAAACTGGAGCCACTTTACAAAATACAGAAAATTCAATGTCCATTCAGACAAGAAAACCAAAATGTTGAGAGCACTCTAACAGAAAAATCTTGTAGTAGCATCTCATTATATAAAACAGTATGTATTTATGTTATTGGCACATTTAAATACATAAGGGAAAGAGAAAGTCTTTACCCTTTCAACAATTTCCCCTTCACTATAAAATATTATACAACATTCATTAAAACCTCCTTGTTTATTTTTAGAACTGATCTTAAACTAGTAAAACTAAAGAAACATTCTCCATAGGAGAATCAAATGAAAACAATACCTTAAGCTACAAGTTATTTATGAACCCCAAATTGTCATTAACTGCTTAAGAATATTCTAGGTAAAGGAGCCATTAAATGGGCTAACATATGATAAACAGCCACCGCAAGTTACTCCAAATCTTGTTTTTGAAAACTGAGAAAGTAAAATAAACACTTGTAAATTTACACTGGAATATCCTTTCCACAACATATTTCCTTTAACCCAAAACAGCATATTCAATTCCAGGTGCTGCTTCAGAAGCAATACCATTTGGGTGCTCTATCACTCATCCATAGCTTTACCACTAGCTGAAAGGAATGTGACTACATAGCACTTTAATAAATGCTATGATTTGATTTAAAATCCAACTCAAGTTTGCTTTCATATCCTCTACAGTTACTAAGAATTAAGAAAAATAATATGGCATCTCTCTCTTCTTCTTCTTCTCTCTTTTTTTGGTGTCTTTGAAAAGATTATCTCTTTGGATTGTTTTTTACACATTAAAAAATGAGTTTTCAAATAACATCAGCTTGTAAACAAGAGGAGGGGCATGACAAACAAGATTTGCAATTTTTACCTTTACTGCTATACATTCATTTGTTATCAGGTAGAGGACTTTGCAAAATTACTTGGTCAAACCAAAAAGTTATATCCTCCTGACAACACTTAAAATAATGGACTAGCAGCAAACAATTCTAGTACACTCACATAGTCTGCAATCAAAAGTCACATAAGGAAATCAGTCAAACAGAGAGAAGAGTGATATAAAAGGAGCAAGTAAAGGTTCCACTGATAAAAAAATGAAAAGGTAAACAAAGGATTAAATTAGTACAAAATTTCCAGTTTCATTTCAAGTATAGTTAGAATTTTGTGATTTCATTTTAACTGTTCAGAGAAAATTTTATTCTCATGGATATTTTACTTACCTTTTAATTTTACTATTAACTAATTTCCCTTGTTTTATGTATATATATCCAAACTTCTTCACATTAGGGTATTGTAATTAAACTATAAAAAAGCTAAGAAATAACAAAATCTTACAATACCTACACACAAAATAAGAAAACAGATTTTGATACAACTCTCAAATAATGTTAAAAGGGCAATTGCATTTTCAACAAGATAAGACACTGTAAAAAATAATTTCTAAAGAGCAAATAGTTCTGGTAAACACCAATGATCCTATGCACAAATACTCCAACCACAAATGTTTTAAAATAAAACTAGCAGTAATATGAATAATGAGAAACAGCTAGTTTTGTGACTAGTTGATAGCAGACAAGATGAAACTAAAGCATAGCAGCACAAATCTCTAGAGGGCTTCTCCGAGTTGCACATGACTTATATCTAGGGTACCTAAATACTTTTAAGCATTGTCCTAAAATTTAGTCGTGCTTTAAAAACCAATGTGTAACTATCACAACATCTCTCAAAGATAATTACATCTTAAAAACAAATTAACTTGTTTAAGGATTTTAACTCAAATTTCTGAAGTAGTGATTCAAAATTACCTTCTTATAAAAATACCTAGTCAAGCTGACATTCTGCCTCTGCTAATTTTGCAGTTAGAACACATGCTAGCCAGCTGCTTTCAATGCAGACCTTTAAGCAACGCAGATTTGGGGGAAAAATTGATTAACTCTAGCATGAATTGACAGGTTGCATGAATATACACAGAATTCCTTGAACTGTGGAGACAGGGTACAACTATAATCTCTCATTATACTGGAGAACACAACCCAATGTTAATAAGATCACATCCTTCAGAAATCTATACTACCTGTGAAGTAAAACCAAGACTCTCTTTACTCACATTGATCTGCTGCATGGCTGTATTTGTACTGCATATGGCTTAAAAATTAAACCATAAGCACCACCAATAACAAACAGCAAATCACAGCACCATCAAATCAGAATGATCAGCATCTCCCTTCAATGGTAGCAGTTCACAATTAAGTGTCTCAGTACATGTGTTGTAACTAAGCTGTACTACTGTAGCAAATACATATTTTTACTAAAACGTTAAAACCAAATTTTTGACCCCTAACACATTGGATTGCTATGTCTGTCAAATTTCAGTTTTTACAAGTTTACATACTATTCAGCAAAGTCACAAGCTAACTAGGTAAAAACAGCTAAAAAAGCAGAATATAGAAATATTAAATATCCAAGTAATCACCTATTCTAATATCAAAATCAAGGGCAAGAGACACTTAATTAGTTACGTTTAATTCACTGAACCCAAGATTAGATCAATGCATATCCAAAAACGCTATTGCAATGCTTTTTTTTTTTAAAGGACAGTAAAAATGTTGTCATAGTAACATTATCTTTAGATATTGCTGAACACAAGACTTTCCCTGAGGTGTAAACATCAAATAACTTGAACAGCTTTACACATCAGCCCCATTAAACAGTTTATTACAACACTACATCTATTGTAATCAAAGTGGTGCTGTTTACAGACATTATCATATGAACATTTTAACAAGAACAAACTACTATAAAAACAAGCATTTACTTGACTTTTTTCCAATTGCTTGCACATTATAATGGCCAAATGTATATAACCAGTAATAAAGTTGCAAAAGCTATTAACTTTTTAAATCACACAGGTTTCCTCCAAATAAAACAGTTAAGCAACATAAAAAGTAAAAGTAGAGCTACTGGTTACCATTTATGCAGATTTGCTTTATTCAGATCTATTCCTGTTCAGTTTATCCATGAATCCTTACAGGTTCAGTTCAATCACAAGAAGCAAACTGCTGGACAAGCGTCATTTTTCCCTTGAAGACTGCTTTGTCTTGGAAGGTGTTCCTCTTCCTTCAGCTGTAATGTGTCAAAATTTGTGATGTAGATTTTGCTATTCCCCATAATACACAGAAAAATGCTGGCTTAACTATACATACACAAGTCGTGCATCTACTTCACTGTTATGTATTCTAACACAAAATAAGAATTAACTGAAACAGTAGCCGCCTCTATGGTGAAGAAATGTTCTCAATTTGTATGATTCAAAATGAGACATTCTGATTTCATTCTTCTTAAATATTATTGCCTTTGAAATTTAGTGACTGTCATAATGAAACCTAACATTTTGCACAATTCATATGCACCAATTAAAAAACAAAAAAGAGAAATTTAGTGACCAAAACACAAATGAAAATATAGCAGCTACTGTTTCTGTGATGATGGAAACAGCCATAAGTCATTTTCTAAAATATGCATACTACAAAAAATAAATGGAAAATGCCTGGATGATTTCAATGTAGATATTTTTCATTCACCCACATATTAATGCTAATATTAACTCATTTAACAATTAAATGCTGAACTGAATATAAAATGCAATAAAATTTACAAATTAACTATATTTATTTGACAGCATACAGGAACTTCTTCAATTGTTATAAATCAAATGGTGTTCCATGTTACAGAATTTAGATAGATAGCTCAGTATGGACATTTAAATAAATGACATCCACATACAAACTTTTTAGACATAATACAAATTTGAGACATTCACTTTTCTTTCATTCCATTCCACCTATATGGGAATAGCTAATGTAGTATATAAACTAACCAAAAGTAAGCTAAGTGAAAATCTATGATAAATTTCACTTAAAACTCAAAGAAAAAAACAAAATAAAATTAATGAACTAAAATCTCAAGAATACATAAGCATATTTCAGGTAGATGATCATAAAAGAAACATTTGATTAACTTGGGTATAAGTGACTACTGAAATATGAAATATTTAAATAAACTCCAAGAGGGCATTTTAATAATTTAAGAGTCAAAATGGCTTAATAAGCCAAGTAGTATGGTACACACCTGTAATCCCAGCGACTTGGGAGGCTGAGGCAGAAGGATAGTGAGTTTGAGGCCAGAGGCAGCCTGTACTTTAGCAAGACCCTGTCTTAAAACTAAAAAGGGTGCTATGGGTATAGCTCAGTAGTAGTGCCCTGGGTTCAATCCCCACTATGGCAAAAAAGAAAAGAAAAAGAAAAAAACAAAGAGAAGGAAAGGGAAAAGAGAAAAAAAGAAAAAGAAAAAAAGAAAAAGAGAAAGAAAAAAAGAAGAAAGGAAAAGAGAAAGAAAAAGAAAAGCAAGGCATAGTAATTTTAAAATACTTTTTGCTCTACAATTAAGGGTAATTCGTCACAACTATAAATTTCACCTTAGGTCCTTTCTCCTCTAAGTAGGTTGGAAGTACCTTAAGAACATCAGTACACATACACATTCACATTGCCTAGCAATAAAAGGGGCTGGGATTTAGCTCAGTTGGTAGAGTGCTGCGCTGCAGTCTCTGAGGTCCTGAGTTCAATTCCCAGCACCGCAAAAAATGGGAGAAGGACCTGGCAATCCACTCCCAAGACAATCCCGAAAGAGTCAGCCATTGAAAACCATATGAGGGTCGCTATGAGTCAGATACCGACTTGACGGCACCTAACAACAACAACTGTGAGGCATTAACTGAATGGCTAGATAAGAGAAGCATCATGGTTGACATGAGAGATTGACTTTCTCAGTAACCAGAGAATTAAAATGGACAATTTGTTAAGCCAGAAAAATCACACATTTCTCATAGATTTTGGGCTGGGATTTGGCTCAGTGGGTAGAGCGCTGCGCTGCAGTCTCTGAGGTCCTGAGTTCAATTCCCAGCACCACAAAAATGGGAGAAGGGCCTGGCAATCCACTCCCAAGGCAATCCCGAAGCACTCAGCCATTGAAAACCCTATGAGGGTCGCTATGAGTCAGATACCGACTCGACGGCACCTAACAACAACAACAACAAGCAATAAAAACTTCAATCGTATAAATGCAAAGGGGAAAAAAGATGCTATAATTGTGGTCTTTCTCTCTTTCTCTTCTAAACAGTTTCTATACACTTCCTCTCTCAAGCTATTTCTGTTACCTTTTTACTGTATCTTCATCTTATGGTTTGTTGATGAAGTTTATTTAGTAGAATTATTTAATAGAAAAAAATCTAAAGTGTCAGCTTTCAACTATTTTTATCACTTGCAATGCTTTTTTTGATGTTGGGGACTGAACCTAGGACCTCACAAATGCTAAGCAGACACTCTACTGCTGAACGACACTCCCAGTCCTGAAATGCATTTGTTTGTTTGTGGCACTTGGTGGCTGAGCCCAGGGCCCCGCACATACTCTGCAAGTACTCTACCACTAGGCTGCATACCCACTCTACCACTAGGCTACATACCCAGCCCTTTTTTTTTGGAGACAGGGTCTTGAACCTGCAATCCTCCTGCATCCACCTTCCAAGTCACTGGGATTATAGGTGTGAGCCAATGCGCCCAGCCTCTGCAATGCACTTTTTAAAAAACTAGTAAAGCATTAGAGAAAGATATATATTCTAATCTGAAAAAAGATTATTTGGAAATTCATAAATCTTACTGCAAAAGAATGCTAGCTCCCTAAATTTTTGTTGTGCTGAAAGAATAAAGACAGTAGGTTGTTAAGAGGAGAAAATTATTTAACACTGTAGTAAGCTAAACAAAAATATTCAACTCTTCCAAAAAACATATAGCATATAATGCAATTTTATATTATTATCACGCCAATGGAGAATTTTACTTCTTTTTATATAAAAATATTGTTCATGAAGTTACAATACACATGTTTATCCAGGACTAAGGAACTCTTTTGCTTGCTTATATTTTATAGGTAGGTCTTTACCATGAATAAATTTCTAATTTTCACCACACAGACATAAAATTTGGGGGATAGTCTAGAAGTTTTTATTTCTATTTCTAAACATTTTACATTTATCCATTTGTAAATACAAATTTTACAATCTCAAACGGAAGCAAAATTTGAAGGCAATACAACCCATTTCCAATAGTCCAATTCCATATCAGTCTGAAATATCTAAGTAGACATCTACATAAACAAAGATACCAAAAAGAAGCTTAAATGTGACAAATACATTCAATGCCCAAATTTTCAGAACACCTTGTGGTCAAATTTATAATGTCAAAACCACACAATCACTTGCTTTAGCTATCAGTTATAAAAGGCATTATGTAAACAGTTGTTAAAACAACTCGAAAGACAAATGAAAACTATAGTTTTTTTTTAAAAAGTCTGTAAAGTGAGCACTAAAATTTCAATATAGAGAGAAGTATCTGCAGTGTGAGATAATGTAAGATCAAATAATTATTAACTCAAACTATGAATGTTTCAGTTAGAAACTTATCTAAACAAATTTGTTAGCATTAGTATTTTAAAACTCATGGTAAGTTCATCTTTTAAGTAAAACACTTAAATATATATTTGATAGGGCTCTTCCATAGGCTTTCAGATTAAAAGGATTTTCATGTAATTTTAGAGATGCATCGTTTTTAACTTAATGAAATAGAACTTTTTCTTCTATAATTGAAAGTTTCTCCTTAATGAGAGGAATGGAGATGAGGTGGACAAGAGAATTAAGTATCTAAACACACATTAACTCTTTGAGATAAAAAATTTCTTATGCTGACTACAACATATTACCCAAAAACAATTCTGTTTACTGTAGATGTTTATGAAAAGTTCCTTGCTATCAAAGCATTTCATATTTTCATCTTCCTACCTCTGGACAGGGTACTTACCTCATTTCAACTAAAGTGTTTATTCTATAAAACATACACACAATTATTGCTCTAGGCAACTGACTAAATAGAAATAAGCTCCATCATAAAGAAAAATCACCTTTGTCCCCAAAAGACCCACAAAATGGACATTTCAAAATAAGCCATTTGTTATTCAGAATTCATCGCCACGAGTTACAACATGCTATCACAGAAGGAATATTCATAAATTTGGATAGCATAAATGGCACTCTTATCCCTTATTAGGTTTTCTTTTAACAATGCTAAATGAATATTCATTTAAAACATTATTTATTCAAAACAATTTAATTCACAAACTGAAACAATGGCAGTAAATTCCACACTGAGATGAAGGTGAAGGGAGCAAGGTGACTCACAGTAGCACTGGATTTTTTAAAAACAGGAACACCAATCATTTATAAACAAAACTACTCTTAAACCACAGTGAGCAAAACACCATACGCACATTCAAGAGGATCAGCTCCTACCCTCTCTTGTTTCAAATACTTGGTCACTTCAAGTAAGACAGCTGTGAAGTCAGACAGATTTTGTAAATCATACTAAAAACAAAGGAAATTAGAGCTGAAGAAATGAGAGCTAGCATACCCAGATGAAGAAGAGCAGTTAGGATATACGGGAAAACAAAAAGAAACAGAGGGGCTAGGAATTATTAGGCAGAGCCCAGATGACCTAAGAGTTGCAGAAATAATTTTTAAATCTTACTGCAGCCAGTTATCATTCACCAGGCAATCAAGGGAATTGAATTTTCACAAAAGCCTCCAATGTAACACTAACTCCTAAGGAGATGGGACATCTTAATAGATAAGAAAGAATATTTTATTGTTTTGACTTTTTTGGTTTTCTCCAAGTTAACACAAAGCACTGAAAAAGCAACATAAAGCATCCTAAATCCTGTGTTGTAATTAAAAATCCATCATGATATTACAGTAGAAATAATTACACAGCCAAGCAAAGCAGAGTAACTTAATCCAGACCCCACACACAATGTTATCAAAGAAATGGATAATGATTTGAAAATGTGTAAGACCTCATAAATTAGGGAGAAAGCAAGCCTGAATAAAGAACATTAAAAACAAATTATTTGCTTTCATTACTCTTCAGTACACAAAAACTGAATTGTTAATAGAAATCTGCTGAATTGGGCTGTTCCAAATAAAAGGAATACAACCTAAAAGAAAATTGTTCAACTATGAAAGAAAGTTATTTTTGTAAGAAGTTTACAACCTTGAATCACTTTTATTTTGCTCACAGTGGTCTGAGAATAGAGACAAAATTTACAGAACATGAAGAACAATGTATTTACATACTGAAATTTACAATACTGATATTTTCTCACTGAAATATTATCTATTTGAACTTAGATATTGAATGCTTTTAGAAAAACTAATACATCTTTTAAAATGAGAATGCAATTAACATTACCCAACAGTTCAAACGGAAAAAAAAAAAAAAAAATTAAGATGGGACAGACATTAACAGCTTGCTAACATCAAGTTTCCAGTTAAAGAATTTGCCCTTTTACCCATTCATCATCATTTTAATAATATATTACATTATTAATTTGTATACAGACTTACTACTGACATTTGCTTTAGATTTTAAATCATTCTTATTCCATTTAAGATTTACATGAAAGCTCAAAAGGACTCATATTTTAAAATTTCTAAAGAGGTCAACAACAGACCTTACTTTGATGTAATGAAATCTGCAAATAACTTTTTGCTTGTCTAAAAGGTTTTTCACTTGGATATATTTAATCCCACCCCCCCTTCTTATTCATGCCTACTTCCACAATAAATACTGTTTGGTATATCAAAGGTACAATAATCCAGGGTAACAGAACTTTTTGCACTAGATAGGCTTATGTAAAATTTTGCTTAGATGAAGGCACATAACAATATTACAACTCATTTCTGATTAATGTACAACCAAAACATGGGAATTTTGTTATGGTACATCTTAATAAGAGAAATGTCAACAACAGTTTGCATGTTAGAATTCATAGTCAATGTATGAAAGTAATGAAACTCAAGTCATGATATTATTGGTATATTTATTACTAGAATGTAAATTCAAAGTATTTAAAATTAACAATGGACTTTTCAGAAGGAATGCACTTGATTGACTGGGCTACTTTTACTAAAACAGTAAGAAAATTGTCATTAATTAACATTGGGTATAAATTGTTTTAGAGGCCCCTTGAGCACATCCAATTTGGAGATGACTGAAAATGTACTCAAATTTCACAATCATGTTTTCAGGATCTTCATGTAACTATAAGCTTGCTCATAAATTACAAAGTCTAAAAAATATACATAACTTGTAGAACTTGTACTTTTCTATAAATGAAATGACTAATATCTTTAAGTATTTCAAGTAATAACTGGGCCACAATCCACCTTAAACAACTGACAGATATTAAGAATTTTTTCATAAGATGGGATCAGATGTCTTCAACTAGAAGCAAAAAAGCTACATCTTTAAGTATTTAGATTTACATGATATGACATTCAGTTTTTACATCCAAACAGTACCAATTTCAGTAATCTTAGTTTTAAAAGACGTTATATCTCACATTAAAGAAGTGTCAAGAATTAAGTTTTGTAATACAACACAAGGAGAACTGTATGAAATTTTTTGAAGCAAAAAAGCCTGTTTTAATACTTTTCCTTTTTAAAGGTTGTGTTCTGTAAAAATGAGACTTACATGCTTGCTTTTCGAAAAGTATTATTCAAAAAGGATGTTTGGTAGTAACTATCTGTCATAGTCAAAGAAACTGCTACTGCCATAGAATTACACACTTGGGAAAGCCTTTGATTTTGCCCATTACAATTTAAAAACTAATGTTACTGTGACTAAATTTTGAATAACTTTCCTGTGATTACTGAAAATAACTGTATAGAGTGTTAAAGTATAATGGATTTGTTTTAAGCCTAATCTAATTTGGATATGGCACCAACATATGAAGTATTTTTGTTTACAGAATAACTGGGTCATGCACAAGCCTGCTAGTACCCTCCGCCAACTCTTCACATGAATAAATGCTGTTCACAAATATAAAAATAAAATTACATGTGAAAATGAAGCATAAACAGACAACTCTCCCTCCTACTTCATGAAAAATGTACACAAGAAAGTTTTAAAATACAGAAAAAAAGACAATGAGCATGGTTTATGAATGAAACATTAAAAAACTTATTTTAAGGTATTTCTAAATTGGGATGTATGGCTTGACACAATTTAAAATTTTTAGATATGTTCCCTGAATGCATTTTAATTGAGTAATTTTATACCTTCTTTGCAAATTAAAAAAATTTTTTAAGGAAAAAAACTCAATGCTGAGAAAACATCCTTTTGTATTGTAAAGTATTACAGCATTAAATTTTCTTACAAAGTATTAGGGACAAATGAGGTTAGTTCAAGGAAGGATTAAGAACTTTATTTTTAAAAATCTAATAAGCACATAATCTTTAAATCTGAGATGACTCTCTGTATATTTAAATACTATAAATCATATGTAAACTATATGATTACAACAATCACAACTTTTGATTTTAGAAGCACACAATGAATCCTCTTGATTATTATTCTCCCTTTAAGACCATTAATCTGAAGCCTAAAAGTAATAACTCTTAGCAATACAATATTCAAGGATAAAAGGTCAAAATTTTTACCTGTGATGGCTTACCTGTTTTGTTTCAGATGGTTCCAGAAGATTAAATCAGAACAAGTACTTGGACCATTTAAAATGTAGGTATATACTGTATAAACAATAGCCTTAGAGTTATAATTACTGTTAATAACAGACACACTAAATATAATAGGAACAAGAAATACCTACCTTCTAACGATGACGATATTCTCTCTCTCGATCACGCTCTCGGTCACGGTCACGGTCACGATCCCGGTGTCTCTCTCGTTCTCGGCTTCTCTCTCTATAATAATCATCATGGCGATCTCGACTGCGGGATTTGTGACGACGACTCTTTTCTCGTGATCTGCTGTGGTCCCTTTCTCTTGATCGTTCACGTCTTCTAAAAGAAATTACTGAATTAATGCTCTCTATAACTGGATAGCTTAAAAAGATGGTTAATGCAGTTCCCTTTCCCTTATTGTTTCCCTTTTCATAGTTTCAGTTACTCATAGTCAACTAGTCTGAAAATATTACATGGAGAAGTCCAGAAGTAAAAAATTCATGTTTTAAATTGCATGCTATTCTAAGTAGCATATTAAAATCTTACATCACCCTAAAATGTAAATCATCTCTTTGCTCAGTGTACCCATACTGTATATGCTACCTGTCCTTTAGTCATTCAGTAGCTATGTCAGTTATCAGCTCAACTACAGTGGTACTGCGGTGCTTCTGTTTAAGAAAAACTTATTTTACTTAATAACTCCAAAGTGCAAGAGTAGTGGTGCTGGCTGGTAGTTTGGTATGGTTCCTTTAAGTGAAAAGTAAAAGTTCTTGACTTAAGAAAAAAATCTGATACTAAGGTTGCTAAGATCTACAGTTAAGAAATCATGAAATTGTGGAGAAAGAAGACCTGTGCCAGGTATGCCATCACACCTCAATATAAAAGTTACAGCCATCATGTGTTGTAAGTGCTTAGAAAAGATTTTAAATTATAGACTTCAGTACTATCTGGGATTTTAGGCATCCACTAGGGTCTCAAAATGTACCCCTTGCAAATAAGGGAGCAAGACAGTATATTCTGGTGTTTAAAAAAACCTGAAAAGGCAATAAATTCCTTGTAAATACAGTTTAGGCTTACTATACTGACCTATCAATGGTGACTGACTTACTCATCAGTAAGCATGAACCAAAAAATTCATTTTTAGAAGTATTAACCAAAAAATTGAGGAAGACACACAGAAGTAACTCCTATCATCTATTTAAATTAGTGGCTTAAAATACACAAATAGTGTATATACAGGTAAAAGCTTGTAGCTGTACCATTGTGGATTCTAATCCCATTAGATCTTGGAAGCCATGCAGGGTCGGACCTGGTTAGTATTTGGATAGGAGACCACCTGGAAACACCAGGTGCTACAAGGCTTGGAAGCACCTGACAAACCACTCCTCCAAAACAATCAGCCACTGAAAACCCCATGAATAGGAGAGAAGCACTGACAATAGTGTTTTGCCTGTTTTATGCAGGGTTGCTACGCATAAGACACAGACTCGATGACACCTAACAATAATACAGGTAAAGAGGAGAAAATTTCAAAACAATTGTGTTTCAAGCTAAATAACTAGAATATTATTTCTCATTAAAATATAAAATTCACAATATCACTTTGGACTGGGGCTTAATTACATAAAGATTACCACCTATTAACATAAGTTACCTATAAATATACAAAGCTAGCCCTTTGTATCTGTAGGTTCCACATACATAGACTGAACTACTATGGAATGGAAACAGGGGAAAAAAGTTGCAGCCATGTAATATGTAGACTTTTTCCTTTGCCACTCCTCAAACAGTATTAACTATTTATATAGCATTTACATTATATTAGGTATTTTGAGTATGATTGTTGTTGTTGTTAGGTGCTGTCGAGTCGTGTCCAACTCACAGAGACCCTCATGGGGTTTTCAATGGTTGATTGTTTTAGGACTGCCTCAGGAGTGGATTGCCATGTCCTTCTCCCATTTTTGTGGTGCTGGGAATCAAATCCAGGACCTCAGAGACTGCAGAGCAGCACTCTACCAACTGAGCTAAATCCCAGCCCCCTGAGTAAGATAGGAATAATTTTAAAGTACACAGGAGCAAGTGGCAGGAAGGAAGCAAAAATAAAGTACATGGAGAATGTGTGTAGGTTATATACAAATACGTTATTTTGTATAGGCACCTGAGCATCTGTGGATTTTGGTGTTCTCGGGGATCCTGGTACCAATCCCCTAGATACCAAGACTGTACACAAATATAAATATAAATTTTATTTCTAGTTAACCAAAATATGATTTAGATAAACAACATACTCCACTAAAGTGCTGCTCTGAGACCCTGGATTCAATGTCCAGGACCATAAAAATGGGAAAAGGACGTGGCAATCCACTCCTGAAGCAATCAGCCACTGAAAACCCTACGAGGGTCGCTATGAGTCAAACCCAACTCAACAGCACCTAATAACAGGAAAAAGCACGCACGCGCACACGTGTGTGTGTGTGTGTGTGTGTGTGTGTGTGTGTGTATATTTGGACAAGGAAGGCAAGCAGAGGAGAAGTCTAATAATTCTGAACAGGAGAAAAGATCAGTATTATATTTCCAATGTATTTAATATGTAGAAATGTTTTCATGAGCTGCCTTTTGTGTTTTAAATAAGCAATTTAACCAAACTCTAAAGCCAGAAAATTTTTAGAAATTCTAGGTTCACAGTAAGGATATAACAACTGTCTATTAACTTAAATGTCTGCAGTCATAGCACACTGGCATTTGATCCTGCCTGATCTTGGAAGCTAAGCAGGCTTGGCCTAGTTAGTCGTGGATGGGAGAACAGGTGCTGCAGGCTAGGAACAAGGACCTGGCAACCCAGTCCTGAAACAATCTACCATTGAAAACCCTGCGAATAGCAGAGAAGCACTGACAATAATGCTGGGTATGGCATATTGTCGGGGAGTGTTTCATCCTGTTACACATAAGAGTCACTGAGTTGGACCCAACTTGATGGCACCTAACAACAACAGTAGTTTAAGAAAGAATACTTTTATTGAGGTTGGGATGTAGCTCAGTGGTAGGGAGCTTGCCAAGCACATGCAGGGCTCCTGCTTTGATCCCTAGCACAAGAAATTTTTATCATGTATTTCCAAACCATACAGCTGGACTGACACATTATACCAAATATTCTCAAATCTACTTCACACCCTTTCAATAGTTTTTGTTGTTGTTGTTAGGTGCCGTCGAGTCAGTATCCGACTCATAGCGACCCTCATAGGGTTTTCAATGGCTGACTGTTTTGGGATTGCCTTGGGAGTGAATTGCCAGGTCCTTCTCCCATTCAATAGTTTTAGAGGGCTAAAAATAATCAGACGTGGACACAGATTACAATTACATGCAGAATGGGTCTGAGGCCACTTGTCGATGTGGTAGCTCTGAACCACAATCCAATCTGCACACAATTCTAATCCACACCTGAATTTCTGACCCTCTAGTCCTAGAAAGGAGATAGATTAAAGAATACACGGTAAGTACTAAGCTCCTTCCTCAACATGTCTGTCAGCTTGTCAGGCTGTGGGGGTTTGCATTTTGCTGTGATGCTGAAAGCTATGTCCTGGTTATTTCAAATACCAGCTAGGCCACTCACAACGGACAGGTTTAAGCTGAACTCTCAGACTAAGACAGACTTGGGAGAAGGATCCCCAAAACAATGAGCCATTGAAAACCTTGTGAATAGCAGAGAACCACATCAAATATAGTACTGGAAAATGAGACCCCCAGGCTGGAAGGCATTCAAGAAATGACTGGGGAAGAGCTGTCTCCTCAGAGTGGCGTTAAAGCCCCTGGAACCTCCTTTTACTGATGTGGCTTGACTAACTGAGAAGAAACATAGTGGCTGCAATATTGGGTTTAAACATAAAAAGACTGTGCATGGCACAGTGTTGGGTGGTGTTCCGACTTACTGTCGCTATGAGTTGGATCTGACTTGACAGCATTCTACAACAGCTACTACTGACCTCTTTGATCAAGGTAGAAGTTCTTAATTTGTACTTAAAATGAGGACAATGAATGATACAGTTTTCAGGTCTGGCAAATTTGTTCAGATACTGAGATCCTTTCACTGGGTCAAAAAAATAATATAATAAAGTTGTAGCCCATGACAAAGAAAAACTCTTTTCCTTTAACTTAATGAAGACTCCAACCTCCAGATTAGGTACACTAAAGACAGATCTAAGAATATTACATGAAGATTAAAGACCTACTTTTCAAAAACATACAAAATTTCAAGATTAACAGTAATGCTTAAAAAGGAACTATCTAATATTTTTAAATCTATTAAAAATAGATCATTTATTCATAACTGTCATTCAAGAAGTATTTATTCTGAACTAGGCATGGTGGCATACACCTAATCCAAGCTCTTGAGAGGCTGAAGCAGGAAGATGGACCCAAGTTCCAGGCCAGCCTGGTGTGTGTAACTAGTTCCAGGCCAGCCTGGACTACATAGCAAGATCCTGTCTCAAAAAAAATGTACTCTGTACCAGGCAATGCTTAGACACCAGAAATGCAGTACTACAGTGAACAGAACAGCTAAGGCCATTATCATTCAGCATGTATTCCCGTGAGAAGAAACAGATACTGATAATAAATAAGTCAAAGTTATATTAAGTACTATGAAAACAGAGAAACAGAATATGACAGACTAATCAGGGAGAAGATCCCTCCCCTAAGAAATCAGATTAGTTTGAGACATGAAGGATATGGAGATAAGTACATGAAGAGACAGGGAAAAGAGTTCCCAACAGAAGGAGTATCAAGTACAAAATCAGAGAGGTGGTCAAATGCTTTATGTGTCCGGGAGAAAAGAAGGCAGACCAATTTGGCTAAAGAATAGTGTGTAAGGGCAGAGGTATAAAATGAGGCTAAAAAGATTGAGACTATATCAAACAGTGTTTCAATGTTCACATCATTCTAAGAGTAAACAGAAGTGTTTTGGTGCTTACAATATAATTCTAAGCAAGAAGAATCCATTGAAGGATTTTAAGCAAATACCTGACAGTTTAGATTTTAAAAATTCACCCTGACTTCTGAGTGAACAGTAAGTAAAATTAAAGTCTTAAAATTTCATAGTACTTTCTCCCTTTGTTAACCAGTAATTTTAAACAGACATAAGACAGGAAAGTTTTACCTTGATCCAGAACCGTATGACTTAGATTCAATTCCATGAAGGCAATCTTGCAAAGAGCTAATAAGAACTTTGCAACGATCATCAGCAGATACTTTGGACTGTTTAATTAAAGAAATTGCTGTTACCAATGTCTCAATAGCACTCCCATAATCACCTGTAAGGGAAAGGAAAAGGGTTGATATCAAACAAATTTTATTTTCAAAATACCAGCAAATCATTTGGGGATAAGAATGATAAAAGAATTTTACAAAAATAGTGCACTCTAAAACAACCATAGAAAATAATGTCTTTTTTTCAGTTAGAAAATCTGCAAAAGGCTTTCCTGTTCATGAAATTCATACAGTTCATTGTTATAAGTGTGTGGGAGTTATCATTTTGCAAATGAGAATAAATGAGCTACATAAGGTCCCTGAACCATTAAAAGTCAAGGTTAGTATTTAAATCTAATCCTAATAATTTAAAATTGGTAGTTGTTCCACTACACTAACATTCAGCTTCCTTTCACACTTTTAAAGTAAATAATAGGTAATAATTTGGGAATATAAAAATTCTATGTATATAACTTATCTTCCTGCACTTAAATTCTGAGGTCATTCTTAGTAACATAATTAAGAATCAATACTGGAAATATACAAACCTGCACTAGCATCAGACACAGCTCTTGAAATAGCACTACTTGAGATTGCCCTATTTCTATTCATGATTTCCTCAAACTCAGCTTCACTCAATGGTGTTCTTGCAGTATCCATTTCCCTACAAAAGAAAAATAAACTTTAAATCATTACTCAACAGATTTTCTATAAATCAGTAACAATGTAAACCAGTAACATACTAACAGTGTAACACAGCAGTGTAAACTAATTCACACTAGCAGTTTTTTGATATGTGGCTTAGAATTAATAGTAAATTCCTTTTCCAGATTGAAGAATGCTATTTTCCCTACAAATAGAACAAGTCTAAATAAATAAAATTCTAGTATACCAGTGTCTTTCAGCTGAAATAAAGTACCAGCTTTAAAACTTTATCTTTTTGGAGGGGCAGAATTGATTATATTAACATCTTCTATAATAGATTTTATAGCCATGGCTCCTATCTTCTACTGATAGAATATTTCCATTGCTACATACTAACTTACCTCCCGGGAGGACCATAGTCACCCCTATCATATGGTGGAGGTCGGCCATATGGATCTGTTGGTGGTGGACCTCGGCTATCTGATGTAGGCATGCCACTGTTAGTTGGCGGAGGAAAAAAGGCCGGATTCACATGTGGAGCTGGCGGTGGGGCACCTGGGGGTGGTCCCGGAAGATGTGGAGGAGGAGCAAGTGTAAGGGGTGGCCCAAGAGGACCAGGTGGGCGAGGTGGAAAGGGGCCTGGAGGCGGAGGTGGTCCCTGTTGTGGAGGTGGTGGACCAGGAGGTGGGCCGTAGCCTGGAACTGGAGGTGGAGGCCCAGGAGGAAGTGGACCCAATGGAGGTTGCCCAAAAGGTTGTCCAGGAAAAAGAACTGGTGGTGGAGGGCGATCTCCTCGATTAGGAGGCCCAGCCAGAGGAGGAGGCAGAACCTGACCAGGAGGTGGAGGACCTGGTGGGCCAGGCGGGCCTGGAGGACCTAAGGGTGGACGTGGTGGAGTCTGTCCAGCTACAGAAAAAAGGAGAGAGAGAGGGGGGGGGGGGATGGAGGGAGGGAGGACAAAAAACAAAAGAAAAAAAAAACCACTTCAATAATAATAATAAGGATATTGTAACCTTTATATACCAAGATTATACTTTTAAAGTGTAACTTACAGACCAAGGTTTCTTTCCTTTATAAATGAAACCCATATGGTAAATGCTACACTAAAAACTACAAAGGTGAAGGATATCCTTACAAATTAGCTCAACTTATGCTTAAGAAAAATTAGTGAAACAAAAACTTTTAATAAAGATTACAACACAGAGATATTTTCCATCTTTCAGTGAACAAACACCTCTTACAGTGAAATCACCCACCTTATATTCTAATCTGATGCCAAGCTAGAAAATGAAACAAGGAAAAATGGTCTTGAAAGGATTTTTTAAGAGGTAAGAAAATAAGAAGGATGTAAATATTCTATATATAAGTCAAGCAAGTTTGGAGAAAAATAAAGACCTTTTAGGCCAAAAATGGGTATTTCCTCTATGCTGTGCCCCATATGCCATGGAATCCTAGTTTCCAGGAACAAAGGCCGAGTTCCTTTAACAAGATGCTTGATCAAATTTCCTGGATTCCAAAAATAGCATAACAAGGAGAGTAAGTCACATTAATAATGCATTACTTGAAAAAGAGAGAAAAGGAAAAGAGGCATTAGGTAGACACGTTTTATCCATGGTAATTTGAGAAAAGTTTTACCTGGAAATGGTGGGGGTGGCCCTCCTGGTCCTGCTGGCCCAGGAAATCTGTCCCCACCGGGAACAGCCCCTGGAAAACGGCCCCGTCCTCTACCACCTTGTGGAAATGCTGCACGTGAACTGCCTCCCGGAGGACCAGCTTTACCTTCCCCAGACATTTGTCCTGATTGTGTAGCTGCAAACATCCAAATACTCATAAATAGCACTTATTAAAACAGTTCTCAGAAATGTAACCACTGTTATTAGAAACAATTCTATTTTAAAGTTCATTTATACTATATGATAGTATATAATATAATATCAACTTGTAGGCACCTTGGGCCTGTGCAAACTACTTAAGAAATACTGGTTAGGAAAGCATATACACATCTATTTAAAGGTTTTTTTGAAGTCTTGAAATATCCACACTTAAATATGTTTCCACTGAGTAAATCTGAGTTACTTTCCAAATACCAGTACTCTGCAGCAGCCAAGACAGAAATTCTTCAACAGAAATCTTAATTTCAGTAGCACAGATCATTTAAATTTTATAATATAGTCTTCATTTAAATCTTAAGTGCTAAAACAGTAAAAGAGAAATAGCCACTTGAATTTCTGTTAATTACATGATCATCCATTTTATCTCTTTAAATGTTAACATTCACAAGTGTGTAATGACAAATCTCTTCCACATTCACTTTGCCAAGTGGTGAAAGGTCTTGGTGCAAAGCAGAAAATCAGTGAATATTTTCTGGCCTATCCCATCATAACACATATCCATATAGCTTTCCTCCATTCTTTAAGATGGAAATGATAGGACAAGAATACCAGCCCTTACAGAACTTGCACACTGTCGTATAGTACTAGGTTTTTAACATCTATAGAAAAAATGGAATGGGAGCAGGTTTCCAATACATGGCCAGAGTCATAATCGGTGACTGATTACATAAAATTCATCCAATGTATATTAAGATAAGTTCCCTAGTGTAACACTTAACAAATGTTAGCAACATTGGTTAAAATATACATCTTTCTAAAAAGGCCTTTGAGGGTTTGCTTACTTTTCCTGGACTGCATTTCAAATTGACTCAGGAACTGTTTATTGCACGGAGTTACAACAGGATTCTGACCATGAAGTTCTCTTTTAGGCAAAAGATCCATTAACTTTTTGGAAGATGCTTCAGATCCAACACCAACAAGGGCAAATCTAAAAGGTGTTTAAAGGGGGTAGGTAGAAAGTGAGGAGGGACTAATACTGTTGTTATTAAAAAGAGAATTTTTTTTTAGTGGTACTTGGGAGTTGAACATAAGACCTCGCACAAATTTTGCAGGTGCTTTACCAATGGGCTGTATCCCAAGGCCATTTTTAATTATTTTATTTTGAGACAAGGTCTTGCTAAGTTATGCAGGCTGCTTCTAGCCTCAAACTTATGATCCTCCTGCCTCAGCCTTGTGAGTTGCTGGGATTACAAGTGTGCACCACTGCACCCAGCTAGAATTTATTTTTATCTTAAAAAAAAAGAAAAAGAAAAACCTTGAGAATACTTCTTACAGCTATAAACTTATACTTTCATGTCGTTTTTTATAACATACAATGTAATTCACTCAAAATGTATAATTCCATGGTTTTTACTATATTCAATAATTTTACAACCATCAGTCAAATTCAGAGCATTTCATCCCCCAAAACAAATTCCATACCCACTTGTCATCAGTCTCACTTCTTCTCTCTCATCCTTCCACCCCATGAAACTATGAATTCATTTTCTGTCTCTATGTTACCTGCCTATGCTGGAATGTCATGTAAATGGAATTATACAATATATAGTCATTTACAGCCAGTTTCTTTCACTTAGCCTAGTATTTTTGAGGTTCATCCATGTTGTAATATGTATCACTACTTCATTTCTTTTTATGACTAATATTCCACTAGACATATTACATTAAAAAAACAAAAAAATTCCAAGCCAGGCGTGGTGGTACACGATTCTAATCCCAGCACTTGAGAAGCTGAGCCAGGAGGACTGCAGGGAGTTACAGGCCAGCCTGGGCTACAAACCAAGATCCTATCTCAAAGAAACAAAACAAAAACAAATAAAAAAATAAAAAAATCCATCCAGGCCAGGCACAGTGGTGCATGCCGATAAATCCCAGCAACACAGAGGGCCAGTAGGATGCCAAGTTTGAGGCCAAAGGTAGCCTGTATAACTTAGTGAGACCCTGACTCAAAATAAAAAACAAAGCACGTGTTGGCCCCTGGATTCAACCCCTAAGTACTGCAAAAGAAGGAAATAAAAAATAAAAACAAAAATCAAAAAAACCTTAATGAGATACCATTTCACACTCACTAGGATGTAATAAGCAAAAAGACAATAAGTGCTGGTAAAGATACAGAGAAATCAGAACTCTCATGCATTGATGGTAGATAGGTAAAATGGTGTAATGACCTTGGTAAACATTCTGACAACTCCTTGAAATGTTAAAGAGAGTTATCATATAACCCTGTAATTTAACTCCTAGATATTTACCCAACAGAATTAAAAATACATGCTCACACAACTGGTACACAAATATTTTTAGAGACATTTTTCCTCAACAGTCCAAAATGGAAGCAACCTAAATTATCATCAGCTAACAGATGATGGTTTTTAAAAAGTGCAACATCTTGCTGGATATGGTGGTGGACGCCTGTAATCCCAGCACTTAAGAGGCTGAGGCAGAAAGATCTTGAGTTTGAGGTCAGCCTAGAATACACAGTAAGACTATGTATTTAAAATAAATAAAAAAAAGGAACAGTCATATAACGGGATATTATTTAGCTATTAAAAGAAATGCTAACGCCTCCTACAACATGGATATACCATGAAAACATTACGCTAAATGAAGACGGACACAAAAGACCATATATTTTATGATTTCATTTACCTGAAATACCCAGAATAGGCAAATCCAGAGATAAACAGAGACCATGAATGACTGTCAGCAGAGGAAGAAAGAGATACCAGAGAGGGACCCCTAACAGACACAGGTTTTTTTTTTGGGGTGATGAAATACTCTGAAATTATAGTTTCAATGGTTGCTCTGGGAGAAGGACATGACAGTCCACTCCAAAAGCAATATCAAAACAATCAGCCAATCAAAACCCTATGAGGGTTGCTATGAACTGGACCCCTAACAACAACAAACAACAAAGGTTGCTCAACTTTGAAAACATACTAAAAATCATTCAATTATATGATTTAAAGGAGTGGATTTTGCAGCATTGAATTGTATCTCAATAAGAAAAATAAATTAAAAAAAAACCCGAATGATTACCCATTTGTACAACTATAGGATATTCTATATTATTGTGCCTGCAGCGGTAGCCCTGTGGCATCCGATCCCGTCAGATCTCGGAAGCTAAGCAGGGTCAGGCCTGGTTAATACCTGGATGGGAGACCGCCTGGGAACACCAGAAGCTGTAGGCTTGGGAGAAGGACCTGGCAAACCCCTCCCAAAAATCAATCTGTTATTGAAAACCCTATGAACAGCAGAGAAGCACTGACAATTGTGTTTCCCCTGTTGCACAGAGGGTTGCTATGAGTCGGATACCGACTCGACGGCACCTAACAACAACAACAACAACAACAATATTATTGCGGGGAGGGTGGATCTTAGAATACTTTTTTTGCTCTCTAGTGTTCAATATGGTCCTTAACCAGATACTTATTCTGGTCAACAAATTCTGCTGTTTGATCCAAGTTTAACTTGGATCACATTTATGAACAACTTAACTAGGGCTGGGATGTAGCCCAGTAGTAGAGCACATGCTTAGCATGTACAAGGCCTTAAATTCAATCCCTAGCATAAAAAGAACCAAAAAATCTTAGTGCATTTAACAATTATTCATTGGACACCTTCTCCTACTGTGCCAGACAACATTCTAGGACTGGAGATGCCACAGTGAACAAAACAAAATCCCTGCTCGCATGAAACTTACAATCTAGTAGGAGAAGAAAATAAATAAAAGTAAAATATACTAAAGAGAGACAGTTTAAGAAGGTTGATGCTTTGCACAGAATGGTCAAGAAAGGGACCTTTTAATTAAACAGTTTGATCCCTGAATGAAGTGTAAGAGTGAATGATGTGGATATTTAAGGGGAAAGTAGAACAAGAAAAGTAAATAACTAAAGGTCCTAACAGGGATTTATTTGAGAAACAGCAAAGAGACTAACATGGCCAAAAAAGAGTGGCAGAGTCAGAAAAGTGATGGAGGAAACACATCAGAAAAAGATCATGGAGCACCTTGTAGACCAAGGTAATTTATACCTGAATAAGACAGAAGCTGGGTGTAGTAGCACATGCCTATTAATTCTAGGACTCAGGATGCTGAGGCAGGAAGATCAATGCAAATCTGAGGCCAGCCTGGTCTACAGAGCAAGTTCCAGGACAGCCTGGGCTACACAGTGAGACCTTGTCTCAAAAAACAATTGAATAAGATAGGAAGCCATTTGAAGATCCTGAGCAGACAAATATTAATAGCACTTGAAAAGATTACGATGAGACAGAGACATCAGTTCAAAAGTGGCTGCAAAAATTCAAATGAGAGGTGACGGTGGCTTGCAACAGGTGACAGAAGTAAAACTGGTGAGAAGCGGTCCAGACTCTGTATATACTTTGAAAATATTCTTAGGATAAATTGGGCACGGTGGTGCACGCCTGTAATCCAAGCAATTTAGAAGGTAGGGGCAAGAGGATCACAAGATTGAGGTCAGAAGCAGCCTGCCTAATTCAGTGAGACCCTATCTCAAGATAAAAAATTAAAAAGAGTGCTGGGGTACATCTCAGTGGCAGAGCAATTGCGAAGTATGTGCAAGGCCCTGGGTTCAATCCCCAAGTACCACCAAAAAAATAAAAATAAAAATAAAGAAGGAAAGAAATATTCTTAGGGTAAACTGGTACAACTTTAATTTTAGAGAACTGAACAACATAAAATCAGCATATTCTTTATCATTGTGTATCTAGTAATTTATCATTAAAAAACAAAATTCCAAAAATGTCTGCTATAACATTATTTATAATAGGCACAAATGGAAACCAAAACATCCCAAAATAAGAAAGGTAAGATGTGTACATTATTAAATAATTGTTTTAGTCCTTTTTATCAAACATGATATAAAACATATATATCATAATACTATTTTTTAGGAAAATACAATCATCTGTAGATGATCAGACTGTGGCATTTCATTTTCTTACTCTTGGTTATTTGTATTTTATAATGCCCCCACAATGCTCTATTTTATCTCACTTGTATGGTTTAGGAATTAAGATGATAAAGCAAAGCATCCAAGTTACTCACATTATTCTTCCGTTACCCATCTTCCTCCATCTCTTAATCACAGGGAGAATACTGCTTCTCAAAAATACTGTCATTTTAATCACAGATGGAAAAACTCAGGAAAATTACAAAATATGCCTCATCTGTCCACCTCTCCAACTCCACTGGTTCTAGTGCTAAATAACAAAAGGGTGAATCTTTGCCTAAGATCTTATTTCCAATGTAATCATGTGTCTTACACATGTGTATAATTAGCATTAACCTTAAGGAAAAGTACTTATAAATGGTTATAATCTATAAGTTATATCTGAAAACAGAGAAGAAAAATTTAAAAGAGAAAAAAAAATTCTTACCCTTTTGACTGGCCATTTGCCCGATTTTCAAAAAACTTTATCTCCAAAATATCATTTACTCCCAAAGAATGAACTGCTTCAGTTAAGTCTTCATCTGTTGTCCACTGCAAGACATTTTCTTCTTATTAACCATAAAACACATCCAGGAATTTTATTGCTTAACTTATTTTTAAAGGTAAACTCAGGATAAACCAGAGAAAACGAATGCTCAGAGGGAAACTAAGTATAGTTACTATCAGTCAGCCTTGAATTTTTAAATAGCACAAAAGCATCTGAGTACCTAACTTTATTCCCTCATAAGTGTTTTGGAAATTAGAAGGTACATACCCTCGGAGATAAGATAGATTTTTACTCTTAAGAGTTTCTAGTTTCTTCCAGCTTTAAAACTGCTATGATTTTAAATTCTCAATGAAACCAATCTCACTTGTCACTTTCTCCCTTTAAAGGAAAATATTTTGTGAAATAAATTTCATCTTATGTTCAAAAACGGAAAGAACAAAATTAACAGGTATTGAGTACCTACTATGTACTTTATATCAACTACTTAACTTTTAAAACACTGTATGTCCTGTTATTGTCCCCATTTTATGGAAAATGCAATACAGATGATAAACCACTTGCCCAAAGTCACAAAACTAATACAGGGTAGAACACTCAAATTCTTACTTAACAACTCCATTCTCGTAACTACACTGCTATTGTTTCCAATACTGTAAAGACTGCTCAGATTGGGTGGCAGAAAATCATTCAGTTTTAAAAGAAATGTTATATAAAACATTTTAAAAATAAAATATTAAGGAAGTAGAGGGTATTATATTTTATTTTGACTTTTAGACATACAGTTTTTAAACTTTCAAGTATATTAAAGGCTGACATGAAAAAAATTCTATAAGACTGCCTTAGTAAATACTTGTTCTAATACTTATAAGAATATAACTACACATACTGGACATGCAGTTAATGAAGCTCTCAATAACTTTATAGTCTCAAGAACAATCCAAGGAAAAATACAAAGAATATAGTAGTACTTCTATAAATCAGATTTCAAATATAAGAACAAAAATAAAACTCAAGTCTATATTATGAATTAGAAAATAACATTTTAAACCAGGAGTGATATCTGTCTTTCTCCTTCTATACTTCTAAATTCTGATTTCTCTCTCCTACACTTCTGAATTCTGAGTCTATATGATCATTTTTCTTAGTAAAATTGGGTTATCTGAAATAAGGTAGTAGTAGTACTGTAAAAAGGATAATTAAAACCAAAAATAAACTACATTTAACTGGTATGTTTACCAAGACAAGAAGACTACAAAATTCAAAATTAGAAGAAGTGGACCTTTCAAAGGTACTTGGTTTTGCCCTTCTCACTGCATAAGCAAACAGAGAAAAACAAATACAATAACTTCAGATTTTTACCTTGATACTCTGGACAAAAACATTAACTACTGGAATAGTTCAAAATCAACCATTAATAATTTAAAGCATGTGTTAACTTTACTTACCCATGTCAGATTTCCAATATATAATGCAATTCTCTTTCCAGTGTAAGTATAAACAACATTTGGTGCTGCTCCTTTGCCCACATCATCACCAACAGTTGGTGGGAGAGTATCCATGTAATCTCGGTCTTCTGGGGCATCTCCATTATTTGCAGATGGAGAGATGACATCATCATACAAATCTATCTGATCATGCCCACCATATTCTGCTTCCTGAGATACAGAAATAAGGTCCTGGATTATATAATAGTCAGAATACTACTAAATAGATTTGAAAACAAATTGATTCAATTTTTTTTATTTTAAAAATCTTACAGAAGACAGAAAAAGGCCCAAAGATCTCAGTAAAAGACTTTTCTCATTTTATGAAACAGATGTACATTCTTGAATGGTGATTTTAACTAAAATTTTCCCTGGAAGCAAAATATTCTTAAGTAAAAGTAACACTACATGAGTCCAAATAGACAAGTTTTAAGAGAATATTTGTCCTAAGATCATCACACAGAAACCAGAGCCATTACAAATGTTAATATTTGGCTACCCTGAAAAGACTACCAGTTTCAGAAAAAGTTTAGGAAAGGAAAAGTAAAGCATAGAGAAATTATAGGAAAGGAAAAAAGAAATGTGGGTATGTGTATGACACAAAATGTCATAATAAATGACCTAAAGGAAGAGAAACAATATATGAAATATAAGTAAAACTATTAAAATTAGTATCTTGGAATATTTTTTATTATTTCAGTCAATAAAGAGCTAATGCTTACCTAACATTTTACATATCTAGCCACATAAATTAGCCAGACAAAAGTGATACAAATAAGAATCTAATAAAACTTTGCCACTTTGGGTCACCAGCAGAATTAAAGCAATGCTAGTGAATGTCACTTACATGCCTAAATGAAAAGCAAAGAAGAGGAAAACAAAAGAGAAACATGTGAGCAAGAGAAAAACAGAAGAGACAATTCAATTCATAAACAAGCACAAGTAAAATGCAATACAGATATATAAGCAGAACACTCAATTCCCTTGGGTAACCATTACTGGGTCACAAGTTCCAGTAAGCCTATAACAGAAGGAAAGCACCATTTTTATCTTCCTCTCTTCCCAAAACTAAGTACTTAAACCAGTGTAAACTATTTCATCTTTATGAGGTAGAACACTTGAGATAAAATGAAGAATTAGAAAACAAGAGTTCAGATATAACTCATGCTGTCCCACATACACGATTTATTAAGGAACTGTCTTACAAATGGCATATAAGGAAAAGCTAATAATTTTAGGGACTACTATATGAATGATGGACAGAAAGTATTTGTTTACTATTATGCACCCCAAGAAGCATGGCTATTGTTATTCAAGAGAGAGCCAGAATAAGATTTTTTTTCAAAAGAAAGAGAAAGAAAAAAGGCTTAGAAGGAAAAATACCATTCATACACATAGCCTAAGGGATCTCAGATTTATAGTGTCACCTTCAGGTAATCTTACATATAAATAATGAGCTACCCAATTTACTAATTATAACAGAATCTTTACATACCAACTTTGTTATAAGGCAGAATGTCCACAAGACTTATTTTAATAAGGGGCCCAAGATATCAAAGTTAAGTCAAAGAACAAAGACATCTCCACCAACTGAGCAGAAACTAAGACTACAAATCACCGAATAATGCCATTAATTTTATTTTGTTGGTACAATATCAAAATAACCTCTAAGGAATAAGTTTTTGTTAGACAAAGTTACATACTCCAATTGTAGTAACAGTAAAAAGTAGAAAAAAGGAGGGTAAGTTTTGTTATGAAGTTTCAGTGTAGCTGAAGCTTCAGGTGACATGGTTTCATACACTTAAGATACTAAAAAGCTTCCAACAACAACAACAAGAACACATGGTAGTAGGCCCTTTAAACTCTCTTGCAATCCGGTTCTGTATATCAAATAGAATTATGAGTATTATTCAAAGGGAGTTGTGATTCCAATTCTCCTCAGTATAGACTAATCACAGTATGTGGTCTGAGGGAAAGTAAGAAAGACTAGAAGGGTTACTGCTAATAAGACTAAAAGAAAAGTATTTAAATTTATATGTTCACTTACACAAAAAGGTTATGACATGACTTTTCATTAGTTGTAAATGTATGAAAATGACTACCTAAACAGACAATAATTTCTAAGCATTAATTGCAGCTACACTAATCTGGTGCATTACAATCACTATTTTTGTATACCCATGAATTCCTCCTACATTGACATCAACCAATTTCCCATATGGGCATGATTCTACCAATATTTATGTTTAGCCATTGTCTGGTAGGAGGACTACTTCCAATTGGTTGAAGTATGATGCTAACTGAGACCATGATCTTGGGGTTTAATTTCCATGTGGATTAGTTAGCTTCACTCTGTTCCAAGGCCACAGCCTATACTCCTAGCCCCTATAGTATACAACTGGACTTGGTGAAAAAAAATTAATATATCTGAATATATTTGATGCCATTATTAAAAATGCAACTCAAAGCAATACTCTTGTTGCTTTGTTGTATCAATAATCTTTTCCAGCTTTACCATATCATACTTACCTTTCACATTTTAAAAATATACATCACATTCAACCTTGTTCCCACTTTAATCAAGTGAGAAATGTGCACTTTCTAAAATTATGCAAAATATCTATTACAGGTCCTATACACAGAAAATGAGCTCTGGAAACCCACTGAACTAAAAAAAAGTTTCTACGGGGGCAAAGAGAAACAGGCAACAGTGTCAAGTTCTATTAAGATTTTTAAAAAATATTTTAAATTTTAATGGCATTCAAAAACATGAAAATTTCATCATCTATTTATTTTAGATATCAAATCTTATTTTACCCAGTCTTACCTGCTTTTCACAGGGGCTATCTTATCATCAATAAGGCTGTGCATTACACCTAACTTCCAGGGAACAACAGCTCTTAAGGTTTTTGAAAAGATTCACTAAGTAATTTTTTCTCATTCTCTACCACTCTAAATCACTACCATCATTCTATATTGAGTGTGGTGGTGCATGCCTGTAATTTCAGAACAGAGGCTGAAACAGAAAGATCTCAAGTTCAAGGATGGGCTGGGCTTACAGGGCAAGACCCTGTCTCAAAAAAGCAAAAAAGACAAGGGATCCTCTTAAGATTCTACACTACAAGATTGGTTTTTACATGATATCCAAACAGTTGTTGCCAAATTCGAGAAAACAGAAAAATGACCAACATTCTATTAGTTCTCTTAAAGCAATGCTTCTCAATCTCTTTTTCATTAGCACCATTTCCCTCTCTCCAAAGATGCTGTTTGTTTTTGATGGTGCTGGGGACTGAACACAGGGCCTTGTGCACGTTACCCAAGTGCTATACTGCTAAGCTGCATCTCCAGCCCTTAATTTTAGACAGTTTTACCCTAATCACTCCCTATAAGAATTTAGTATCAGAGATACACTGCTTATTATACTTCATACAATTACTGGGATTACCTTGATAGAACTATCCAAGTATTCTTCATTCTCCCTGATAGGCTTGATATTGCTTTTACTGGTCCTAAAATTACAGTTAATACCATATATGCATTAAAGGATACTACCAGTAAAGCCCAACTAGGGCCACTTGCTTTAAAGGCCTTTTATTTAAAAAAAAAAAAAAAAAGAATTTAATTGTCATTTTCATTTACAGTACCATGAAGTGGGGGGAGGAGTTACATTTTGCATTTATTAATGTATACTACATCACGGCAGCCTGAAGCTGTACCATTGTGGCATCCAGTCCTGTCAGATCTCGGAAGCTACACAGGGTTAGACCTGCTTAGTACTTGGATGGGAGACCACCTGGGAACACCAAGTGCTGTAGGCTTGGGAGAAGGACATGGCAACTCCCAAAAAACCATCAGCCACTGAAAACCCTAAGAATAGCAGAGAGAAGCAGTAACAATACTGTTTCATCTGTTGTACACAGGATCACTATGACTCAGACACCAACGTGATGGCACCCACTACCACCACCATCACCATGGAAGAAAAATACTTGTAATAAAATCCAACTGCAGATCCTCAGAATCAGCAAGGGATTGGTTACAGCACATCATTCCCTCAAACCAACTTGAGAATACCAAAACCTGCAAATGCTCAAAGTCACTTAAATAAAATAGTATAGTATTTATATGTAAACCACACACATCCTTGTAAATACTTTAAGTCATCTCAACATTACTTAAAATACCTAATACAATGTAAGTGCTATGTAAATAATTGTTATACTGTATTGTTTAGGGAAAAATGACAAGGAAATGAAAAGTCTGAAATGTTGAGTACATTCCCCACCCTGACCCCCAGTAATTTAGATCCATGGTTGGTAGGATCTGTAGATGCAGAATGTGCAGACAGAGAAGGCTGACTATATTTATTGTTTTCCAGAAAACATCACTTTCTGATTATGTTCTGAGCAGATAATAAAATTAGTTTGTAATGCCGGTAAAAAGCTTAACTAATGGTAAGGAAGTCAAATTGATATTAAAAATATGCCACATAAATCACAAAGTGCACAATTTATAAGCAGCTAAATTAACTATGCTCATAAATAATAAAATAGAGTGAAAAGAGTTCTACTTTCCTTAAACATTTCCACCCATGCTTCTAAACTAATCCCCACCTATCTCATTCTGGACCTTAGAGAATTTATAAGTACTCCACCACTGAGCTGCACCCTGAGCCTTTTTAAAAGTTTTCATCTTGAGATGGGGTCTCATGAAATTAGATAGGCTACCTCTGGCCTCAAACTTGCAATCCTCCTGCCTCTGCCTCCCAAATCAACTGAGATCACAGGCAAACACAGGCTTATCAGAAATAAGGTTTCATTGATTATTTGTTCAATAAATTTATTTTCCATATTGGATAAACAACTGGCTACAGTAAATACACAGTGACTAAATATAAAGCAAAACGATTTATGAAATAAAAGTTGACTTATCAAGACATTTACGTTTTTAAAGCCTAAATGAATTTTCTTCTAGCCCCTACCTCTATATACTTTTATTTTAAATTAGCACTGCTACCAGTGACCCACACCCTGACAGACCAGAAACTAAATTCTACGTTAAGAGCTTCTAACCAGGGCTGGAGATATTGCTCAGTGGTACAGTGCTGCCTAGCAGGTATGAGACCCTGGGTTTGATTCCCGGCACCAAAAAGACAAAAAAGATCTTTTGACGATCAAACAAACAAGATATACATGACTTCAATGCAAAGAGTATAAACTGAGCATCCTTAATCCAAAATCCAAAGATTTTTGAGTGCCAACACAACACTCAAAAAGTTTTGGATTTTGAAGCATTTATGATTTCAGATTAGGGATGCTCAACTGGTTTTAAAAAAAAAAATCCATGCAAATATTCCCAAGGCTAGAAAACTCCAAAATCTCAAACTTTTTTGGACTCCAGCATTTCAGAAAAAGGGCCACACAGCCTAAGTTTTAGTGAAAGTTCACAGAATGTTTATATCCCTCCTCACTGCAAATGAAAATCTTAAGGATAAAGATACACATAAAACAGTGGTATCCACAATCCAAGACCTGTAAGTGTGTTATAATTATGCCACTCCTCCTCATCCATCAGCATATACTTCAAAGGTAAAAACCATCTAAACTTCATATCCCTTGTGTTATTTTGAGATGAATATTTTCAATTACTATTTAGCTTTGGCAGAACACAAAAGTCTAAAATTACTGAATATTAGGCTAGTAATTACTACCTTTGAATACAAATCCCAGTTCAAAGTAAAGTGGTACACTGGAGAGAAAGAACTGCTTTTTGCTCAATTCCAAGTTGAAGTAGTTCAAATTCTCCTTCCGCTAAAGCAACTAACCTCAGTTTGGTTACACTGAAAAACCCACAATTTAAATACTAAAGAGCACCCATGAAGAATAGGCAAGTCCCTCAAGTCCCCTTCATTTTAAATTTTGTTTAGTAAAGAAAGTACTTGTACTATAGTTTCACTAACTTATTCTCAACCCATCCCCAAACAAATTTCTTCTATGACTGCTCAATGTGTCACATTTTTTGAAATGATACTGCACATTACCAAAACACAAAAAAAGTTTGTAAAAGTATGATCATTTAAAATATCAGAAAATGAAAAAATTATGACTAGACAGAATTTCAAAGTATACAAATACAATTAAAACTACAACTCATTGGAGAACAAAGATTTTAAAAACATTTACAAGAGCTCAGAAGCCAAAATTTGACTAGCTAATAATATAGGGAAAACATTTCACTCAACTACAATCAAATAATAATCAGTTTACTATAGTAGCTAGCACAAATAAGATCACTAGATACTAAGAGAGAAAATTGAGTCAGGCCTGGTGGTACATACCTGTAATCCCAGCAACTCTGGAGGCAGAGGCAGGAGGATCGAAGGTTCCAGACCAGAGGCACCCTGCCTAATTTAGGGAGACACTGTCACAAAATAAAAAGTAAAAAAAAAAAAAAAAAAAATGAGCTGGGGGTGCAGCTCAGTGTTACAGCAAGCACAAAGCCCTAGGTTCAACTCCCCAGTACTGGGGAAAAATAAAAAGTGCAGATTGAATCAGAAATAAATTTGTGGTTGCCTTTAGTTCTGGTAAGCTTTCAGAAAAATATTTCAATGATAGTAACATATAAAAATAACAGGACAAAATCTAAAAAATGACCAATCATCTTTTTGTAGCCATTTTTCGTTCAGGAATTAACAAAGATAGCACATTACAGATGCCAATCATATGCAAAATAACAAACACAATGCCTCTATTTAATCTTCCCATTAATCTATTCAAACACATAAAGATTTTACACATAATACAACTATGTTTTAGATATAATGCTGTAAGTACAAGTCAATAAAAAGCTACATTTTAAAAAACCCCACAAAGTAGTTCCTCATTGGGGCCACAAAATTTTAATCTCGTCTTACCTCCTGTTTAGCACTAGTTACCGTTCAGGGATAAGAAAGTATCACTCCATCCAGCTACTGGGGATAAGGGCACTTCTTGTTAGGTGCCGTCGAGTCGGTATCCGACTCATAGGAGGATCACAAGTTCTAGACCAGAGGCAGTCTGTGTAATTTAGCACAGGCACAACATTTAGCACAGGTACAACAGGCAAAACACTATTGTCAGTGTCTCTCTGCTATTCATAGGATTTTCAATGGCGATTGATTTTTGGGAGTGGGTTGCCGGATCCTCCTCCCAAGTATGAAAAAGACGAACAGGTACTGACAAACTGCATAACTTAGCGGGACCCTGTCTCAAGGTAAAAAGTTTAATAAAGGGGCTGAGGGTAAGCTCAGTGATGGAGAGCTTGCGAGGCACGCGCAAGACCCTAGGTTCAGCCCGCTAGTATCAAAAAATATATAAATAAATTCAAACTTAATGTTTTACTAAAATGGGTTAACTTATGCATATTCAATCTTTAACTTAGTAAGCACTTAAAGCCTGTTAAAAATTGTTTTTCTTTTAATATTTAAACCACAGGCTTAAAGTCATTCCTAAAAAATACAGTAAAGATTTCTAAGTTTCCATATTTCAAAAATCTTGCATCCCTAATTAAAAATTACACTGAATGGAAAGGAGGGAAACAATATTAACCAATGCAATTTTATTATGCTTCTCACATGGACCCAGAAAACATTTTTAAAAACACCCACAAAGCTTTTAGGTGCACTGCAGTCAGGTACAATGTGATTTTTAAAAAAGTGTTACTACATCAAATGCAGTCATGGTATGAACTGCAGGTTTAGAACTTAAACGTCACTACTCTGGTAACAAACGGGATGTTCTGCAAGGATGCTTAACATCAGACATCACAGCTCTGGGGTTAGTTCCAGGCAACCGCGGCTTCAGATACTGGAAAAACCCTGCATTCTCACTTTCTCCAGCCTTTCCAAACATTGACATAGAGCACTCGGGGGAACACTTTGCTCTTAAAAACAGGGTCTTATCTGCAACTTTTTATTTGAAAAACTATACTAGGATTGAATTGGTGAACGTCCTTTCTCCGTTTTAGTCTCTCTGCTGGTCAGCTACCACCTTTTTGTTCTATCTAACCACCAAGTATCCAAGTCTTCCTTTTAGCGCAAGCCATTTATCTTCACCAGTATTCTCATCACAAAGGCCCCGGAGCCGCAGGGCCTCAATGACACCCCAAGCCCTCCATTAACGCGGCAGGCCAGCGCACCGACTTTTCAACGTGATCCGTGGGTCCAAAAGTCGAAGGACTTGTTGCAGACGTGCCCACATCTGCGCCGCCTTCACGCAGGGAGAGCGGAGCAGGAGGACGGCGCCACGCCACGACCCGTCGCAAACGCGACCAGGATCCCAGAAGAGCGGGCGCGCGGGATACAAAGGGCTGTGAACGCGGCCTTCCATAAGGCGACCGTGCGCGGACAGAGAGACAAAATGGAGCGACGGGAGGAATCGGAGCCCGAGCGGAGGGGCCGGGCGCGCGCCCCGCCGGGGCTTCCCCTCCAGCCGGCCGCGGGGGAGGGGGCGCGGCGGCCGGTTCTCCCCGGAGCGCACACGAGGCCTAGCGCGGCGGGAAGCGCCCGCCGGTCGCCGCCAACAATGGGGCGTGAGGCTGCGGCGAGGGAGGAGCCGGCGGCGGCTGCACGGCGGCCGGCATCCAAGCTCCAGGCCCCGCTGCCCGCAAAACCAGGCGGTAGAATGAGGGGCGAGGGGGCGCCGCGCCGGACTCGGTGGCGCGGCCCACAGGCGGCAAGGGCGCAAGGTCTGCAGCCGCACCGGCTCGCGGCCCGCGGCGGGCCCGGGCCAGCGTCCGGGCCGCAGCGCCGCCCGCCACGGCGGCGGGGCCCAGGTCGTCACGTACCTGGTTGAACTCTTCACCCACATCCGCGTAAATGTCTATATGGTCCACACCGTCCGCCATCTTCCCTCGGCCTCGGCCGCCGCCGCCGCCGCCGCCGCCGCCGCCTCCTGCAGGTCCGCCCGCCGCGGCAGCAGCAGCGGATCTAGCGGCGGGGGCGGGGCGCGCTGCGTCACTTCCGAGGCCTGAAGGACGGAGGCGGAGGCGGGGGCGGCTGTGCGGCGGGGGCTCCGCATCCCAGCAGCTCCGCGGGCTGAGGGGACGCTGAGGCTTGGAGGGCAGAGGCCGTTTCTTTTGTGTGCCTGGGTTAGGCCTGGGGGCGGGGCACAGGGGACAATTTCCTGTCCTACTTGCGCATCCCGCGCACCGGAGGGTCCCGCTGGTTCCCAGAGGCTTTTCTTATTGTCTCTAGCATAGTTGTGTTGTTTTGTGTTTGTTTTTGCATTTTCAGATTTTTTTTTTTTTTTTTTACATTTTTCACATGGAGGGCTTCTGGAGGCGAGAGTTATACGCCCACGGTTAAATACAAAGCGTAACCCCTGGGCATTCTGTGAGTGCCTGGAAACCAAGAACTGGGTCTTACTCCTGCATCTTCAGACCAGCAGGGTTATTTGCGTCATAAATGCTAAATGCCAGCTGGTGGTTCTCTTGAATTATTTGTATACTGTTGGTTTTCCTCTCTGTAGGTCATAGTCGTTGGCTTCTTTCGTGTCTCCTCCTCTTTCCTACGCCGCAGCCCGCCCCTTTCCGTTACCCTTCATTTTGTCCTCTAGATCTGCAGTAAGTTTTCCATGGCACAGTTCAGAGTCTTCTAACTTCATCTTACAGCCCGTAGAAGGCAGAGGTACCTTGGGACAAGGGGCCTCAAGGAATCGTAGAGTGTCTGAGACCGAAGGGAACTGAAAAGGATGTCCTTAAGTCCAAACATCCCATTTTACAGATGAGAAAAGGGAGGTCTGTTAGAACCCAAGTAATTTAAACGGGGTTACGTGGTCAATCAAGGTTGAGTCTTTTGCTGCCAATACGTTATTCAAAGGTACCTCTCCAGTTTAAATCCCCCATTCGTTTTTTTCACCTCCTTGAAAACCCACCACATTAGCGCGTATTTCCTCAGATACAAACTGGCCCAAAATTATGCAATAAGCCAAGCAACATCTGTAGTTGGTATGGTGAAAGAAGTTGGTTTCAGTCACAGAGACCAATTTGGCATCTGGGTACAAATTTCTACACAGACATTTAGCCAGCTAGATGACCTCAAGCAAATCACTTTTATCTTTGATCTTAGAATCTTTAAAATTGGGGTGATAATATTTATCTCACCAAAGTTGAAAGTTGATGGTAGATTAAGAGTTTGTTTCTCTCAAGATCAGCCTCAACCTCCCTCCGCAGGGTTAAATGAGATGACACGCAAAGTTGCCCTCTTCTGTTTCTTGGAAATACCGATTTGCTTGCACATGGAGCATTACAGAAGAGCCACTCAAAGGAGTGAGATCATTTTTAGATTGGTGGTGTAGTAAGCAGAATAATGGCCCATCACAGATGTTCGTGTCCTGATCCCTGGAACCTGTGAATATGTTACTTTACAAGACAAAAGGGTCTTTGCAGATATAATTAAGTTAAGGGTCTTGATAAGGAGACTATGCTTGATTGCCTGGTGGGCCCAAAGTAATCATAGGAGGCAACAGAATCAGAGTCGATGTGACAATAGAAGCAGCTGAGGTTCTTTCAGTACACAAAAATCATTCCAAGGTTCTGACTTCCATTGTTGCCTGTGAAAAGTCAGCTGTCTGGAGATACTGCTTCTTTGAAGGTAATTGGTCCTTTTTCTCTTGCTCCTTTTAGAAATTTTTCTCTTAAACTTTGGTCTTCTGCTCTTTTACTACGTGTGTTTGAAAGTGTATTATGATGTTTGATTCACTGAACTTGAATATATGATTGATATGGAAAATTCTCAGGTAGGATAGAGCCTTGACACACACCTTTCCTGACTTTAAACCAGGCAGTGTTTTCCCTTCTGGTCCATGTGTAGATTCCTCATGAGTACAATTAAGTGCTCTGGTATTCCCATTCTTTGCAATGTTATCCATAATTTGTTATGATCCACACAGTCAAATGCTTTTGCATAGTCAATAAAACATAGATAGACATATTCCTGGTATTCTCTGCCTTCTGTTGATATCCATCTGACATCAGCAGTGATGTGCCTGGTCCCATGCCCTCTTCTGAGTCTGGCTTGATTTTCTACAGTTCCCTGTCAATATATTGTTGCAGTTGCTATGAATGAGCTTAGAAAAATTTTATTTACGTGTGATATTAATGATATCATTTGATAATTTCTGCATTTGATTGGATCCCCTTTCTTGGGAATAGGCACAAATATGGATCTCTTCTAGTCAGTTGGCCAGGTAGCCTTGTGTTTTGCCAATTTCTTCAAGGAAGCTTCCACTTTGTCCTTTAGTACCATTGGTTCATGATCATGTGCAACCTCTTGAAGTAGTTGGTCATCCACCAATTCTTTTTGATATAATGACTCTGTGTATTCCTTCCATCTTCTTTTGATGTTTTCTGTGTCATTTAACATTTTGCCTATAGAATCCTTCACTATTGCCACTTGAGGCTTGAACTTTTTTTTTCCAATTCCTTAAGTTTGAAAAAAACAGAGCATAATCCTCCCTTTTGGCTTTCTATCTCCAGCTCTTTGCACGTCATTATAATATTTGATTTTGTCTTCTTGAGCTGCCCTTTGAAATCTTCTGTTTTGTTCTTTTTGTCATGTCTTCCTTTTACTTCAGCTGCTTGACATTCAAGAGGAAATTTCAGTCTCTTGACGTATAATTTGGTCTTTTTTTTCCCCTGTCTTTTTAATAACCTTTTGCTTTCCTCATGAATGATGGCTTTGAGGTCATGCTACAACTCATCTGGTCTTCAATCATTAGTGTCTAACACACCAAACTTGTTCTTGAGGTGGTCTCTGTACTCAGGTGGGATATACTCAAAGTCATATCTTGGCTCTCATACACTTGTTCTAATTTTCTTCAGTTTCAGTTTAAACTTGCCTATGAGCAGTTGATGGTCTGATCCACAATCATCACCTGGTCTTGTTCTGACTTTTGATATTGAGGTTTTCCATCAATATCTTTCTAGAAATGTAGTCGATTCTTGTATGTTCCATCTGGTGAATTTCATGTGTATATGTTTGTTGTTGTTAGGTGCATAGTCACCATTTATGTTGGTGAAAAATGTATTTGCAATGATAAAGTCATTTGTCTGACAAAATTCTATCATGGTGATCGTTTCTGTCACCAAGACCATATTTTCCAACTACTGAGTGTTCTTTGTTTCCAACTTTTGCATTCCAGTCACCAGTAATTATCAGTACATCCTGATTGTATGTTCAGTCTATTTCAGATTGTAGGAGCTGGTAAAAATCTTCCCTATCTTCATTTGTAGCCTTAGTGGTAGATGCATAAATCTGAATAATAGTCATATTAACTGGCCTTCCTTGTAGGTTTATTATTCTATCACTGAATGGGCATTGTACTTCAGGACAGATATTGAGATGTCTTTTTTGATATAATGACTCTGTGTATTCCTTCCATCTTCTTTTGATGTTTTCTGTGTCATTTAACATTTTGCCTATAGAATCCTTCACTATTGCCACTTGAGGCTTGAACTTTTTCTCCAATTCCTTAATGCAACCCCATTTCTCTTTAATCTGTCATTCCCAGCGTAGTAGACTATATGACTATCTGATTCTAAATACTAGGCCTATCAAAGTATTTAAGAGGAATGAGAAAGAAGTTAGAAAGGAGATACTACTGTTGTAAGATTTTTCTGTGTATCTGCTGCTTCCCTGTTCCAAAGAATGTTTTCTCTTTTTTCATGCAAAGGCATGCCACAGTGACAACCTAAGTTCCAAGGTTCAAATAACCAGCATCCAAGAAAATGGGCAGCAGTCTTTTTGTAGTTTCAGTCTTTTTTGTAGTTTCAATTACAAAATGCGGGGAGAAAGAAATTAGTCTACTCCTAGGCCAATCAAATTTTTCTGAAGGGGTCGAATCACAGAGTCAAAACATGGCTGAGGCTTAGGATGTAGCTCAGTGGTAGAGTACTTTCCTAGCATATACAAAGCCCTGGGTAGATCCTCAGCACCTAGCAGGCCTGACAAATCCGATCTTGTGAGTTAAGAAACTGAATTCTCAGTGACAGTTGTTTGCTTTGAGCTAGGCAGACACCTCAAAGGATGTCTATCTAACACCTTCCGCCTGGTACATAACAACACATAAACAAAGGCATGATAGTTAGGGAAAGTAAACGTAAATACATAAATATTTAACATGTGCCATCATTCTAATTTCCTTCAAATAAGTCAATGCTATAATCTCTGTGTCTGCAATAATACTACCCTGATATCTGATCCCATCTGATCTCAGAAGCTAAGAAGAGTCAGGCCTTATTAGTTCTTGGATGGGAGACCACCTGGAAATACTGGGTGCCATAGGCTTGGGAGAAGGATCTGGCAGCCCACTCCTGAAATAATCAGCTATCAAAAACCCTATGAATAGCAAAGAAGCATTGACAATAGTGCCAAGCATAGTACAACATTGGGTAGTGTTTTGTTCCGTTGTACATAGGGTCTATATGAGTCAGACCTGACTCAACAGTGTCTAACAACAACAATCTCTGTAGGAGAATGATTTGAGTTCTAATATACTACAGGCCATAATTTAGCCCTGTGGTCTTCGAACTTTAAAAAATACTCCTATTACTATAACATTTTAAAATAGGCATGAGTCAGGTGCACCTTTGTCTTCAGTGACATCTTTAGTTTTCACACTTTAAAGAGGTCTTTTGCAAAAGCTTTTCCCAATGCAATGCATCTTTTGATTTCTTGACTGCAGCTTCCATGAGTGTTGACTCTAGATCCAAGTAAAACAAAATCTTGGGCAACCTCAATCTTTTCTACATTTATCATGAAATTGCTTACTGACCCAGTTGTATGGGTTTTTGTTCTCTTGATGTTGAGGTGCAATCCGTACTGAAGGCTGTGTTCTCTGATCTTCATAGTAAATGTTTCAATGTTCTTCTTCACTTGCAGCTAGCAGAGTTTTATCATATGCATAATGTAGGTTGTTAATGAATCTTCCTCCAAACCTGATGCCACATTCTTCTTCATAAAGTCCGGCTTTTTAGATTATTGGCTACCCATAGAGATTGAAAATGGATGGTGGAAAGGTACAGTCCTGACCCACAGCTTTCCTGACTTTGAACCAGGCAGTGTCTTCTTGTTCTCTTTAAACAATTGCTTCCTGGTCCATGTACAAGATTCCTCATAAGTACCTTCCTTTACGTGTTCTGGTATTCCCATTCTTTGCAATGTTATCTCTAATTTATTATGATCCACACAGTCAAATGCCTTTGCAATTAACATACATAAACATCTTTTTTGGTATTCTCTACTTTCAGCCAATATCCATCTGACATCAACAGTGACATCCCTGGTTCCATGCCCTCTTTTGAATTTGGCTTGATTTTCTAGCAGTTCCCTGTCAATACACTGCTGCAGTCACTTTTCAATGATGTTTAGCAAAATTTTACTTGTGTGAGATATTAATGATATTGCTCAATAATTTCCATATTCAGATGGTTCCTCTTTCTTGGGAATAGGCAAAAATATGGATCTCTTCTAGTCAGTTGGCCGGAAGCTGTTTTCCAAATCCCTTGGCATAGAAATGTGAGCACTTCCAGTGCTGCATCTCTTTGTTGAAACATCTCTATTGATATTCCATCAATTCCTGGCGACTTGTGTTGTGCTAATGCCTTCAAGGCAGTTTCCACTTTTTCTGTCAGTGTCATTGGTTCTTGATCCTATGCAGCCTGTTGAAATGGTTGCTCATCCACCAATTCTTTTTGGTATAATTATTCTTTGTATTCTTCCTGTCTTCTTTTGATGTTTCCTGCATCATTTAATATTTTCCCTATAGAATCCTTCACTATTGTCACTCGAGGCTTGAATTTTTTCAATATGTATATGTAAACTTAGATATCATTTTGTTATGGCATTTTATATTAACATTTTCACACCATGAATACAGGTATAAAAATTTGAAGAATTGAATAAATGAGATTTCTAATGTCTTGACAATTATAATGGCCTCATTATCACTAATGGATATAAGTCCATATTTCCAATAGTCTCCTAGAATATTTTGAGGTTTTCAGGCCAACTCTTGTCAAATCTAGTTCCATCATCATTTTTATCTCATTATATTATCAACAAATACGCATAGTGGAAGTAGCAAAAGTGTAACCTCTGCCATTTTCTTGTCTATCACTTGTGCTTTATTGTTAGTATTAGGTAGGAAGCACAATTTCTTTAGGAATCTTTTTAAGACACATTTTGTAATTGTTTCCTTAGTTAAAGCTAGAAAATATAATCCATATATCTATGAATCTGGCTTCTCCTAAACTGTCATGTATCATAATATACTCTAAATGAATGTATTATGGACTTATGGGAGGGAATCACCTGAGAATACTTGACATTGTAGAACGTCCCCACTCTGCCCTCAGAATTACCAGAGGATTACTAGGACATTAAAGAAGTTAATGACTCAAAACCTCTCATTTTCATGGGTATCTTCCACAGTTTTTTGAGACCACTGTATTTCTACTCCATTTCCCCCTCTGTTATATATCCTTTCATATAGAGGGTAGTAGTGGAAGTAGTTATTTTGTGGAACTAATGGAATTTGAATGATAGATACATTTAGTTTGGGTTCAGTGGAATATATTTATTTATGTGTGAGTTGTTGTTAGGCATTTTGGTATGGGAATGGTTTCCAGGAATATTTTTACTGCCACTATGCTGACTCACACAGCTTCTGGGACACAAAGATGCAAGATCAGAGGTCATATTGTGATCTGAATGTGTTTACCCATGCTAGGCACTAGAAGTTTGCTCACAGTAGAGGAGAAACAAAATTTGAAATGCCTGGAGCCAAATACTATTCTGTGGACAATTAGTTTGATTGTGAGACATACAAATTTGTTTGTTTGTTGTGGTACTTGGGAGTTGAACCCAGGGCCTCATAAATATTTTGCATGTGCTCTACCACTGAGCTGCACCTCCAGCTCATTTTTTATTTTTTTATCTTGAGATAGGGTCTTGTTAAGTTGCACAGGATACCTCTGGCCTTAAATTTGTAATCCTCCTGCCTCAGCATCCTGAGTTGCTGGGAATTCAGGCATGAATCACTGTGCCTGGCTTGACAAAAGCAAAATTGTAAGTGGAAGATTTGGTTTTCATTATTGCCTAGTCAAAGTGAAATCTCTACTGACAGGAATACACTAAATAATGGGACAGATAAAATTACCAACTCACCATACATTTTTCTCTTTATGAGAAAAATACATGGAACTGAAATTCCTGTTTCTTTTCTTCTAAAGAACCATTTAGGTCATGTATCACTTAATGATAGGATACATGCTGAGAAATGCATTGTTAGGCAATTGTGTCATGTGAGAACATTGTGTACTGTTCTTACACAAAATTTAGATGGTATGGCCTACCACACACCTAGGATATATGTTATGGCGTATTGCTCATAGATGCAGACACTATAGATGTTACTATACTGAATACTGTAGGCAGTTGAAGCAGTTTGGAAGTCTTCTTTCATGTGTTTAGTTGCACTGTCATGGCTCGCATGATGTCCTGAATCAGTTCAAAATGTCTACCTTTCATGATCATTTTGACTTTGGGAAAGAGCCGGAAGTCTCTCAGTGGCAGATCCAGTCAATAAGGTGGATGAGGATGCACTGTAATGTTTTTATTTGACAGAAATTGCAGTGCCAGAAGCAATGTGTGACATGGAGCATTGTCATGATGGAGGATGAAACTAAATATACTCATGAAAGAAGACTTCCAAAACTGCTTCAGAAAGTGGCAAGAATGATGGGATAAGTGTGTTCAAAGCCAGGGGAAGTGTTTTGAGGGGGATTAATAGCAACGTGTCTTTTACTATAATAAAATTTTTAACTTAAATATTCACTGTATTTTTTGACCACACCTCATATGTCAAGCCCAGAAAAGTAGTGTATCCCACTCATTATTGCCCTTCCTGAATCAGTCAACCGGACATTTCAAATACTACACATCCTGTTTCCAATTCTGTTAGGTTAAACTATATGAAATTGCAGTTTTCAATATGTTAAAAATAGTCTAACATTGATAAATTCAGAGATTCACCTTAATATACCATTTAGGCTGCATTCAGTGGCAAGTAAAAGCCTCATATTGACATAAACAATAAGGAAAATTATTGTGAGGCTCTCAGTCCACTCACAAAATTGACTAATCATCTTGAGAACCAAACTTGGAAAACAGCCTAAAAATAAAGGAGGCAAAATAAAGTCAGATCATGCTACAGAGATAAACTACTTAGGATCCTAACATGAGTATCATTGCCACTGGACACTTGTTGTTGCTCTATTGTACTGCACCACTAGTGACACTCAGAACTAAACTGTTGCATTTTGACACCTTCAGCCATCTCATGCAAACTCTGAGTTTTGTTCCTTTGTGCATTCTCTCAAGATTCAAAGTTAAGGCTAGAACATTAAGTTTATATATCATATGCTCATGTACACACTACTGATGGGATCCGATACTGGCCAAAAAAAAAAACAAAACCATCATAAATACACATAAACAAAATAATAAAATATATTCAAATGTAAGTATTGTTTTGGAGCAATTTGATTGTTGGTATTTAATTTTTAATTTATTTATACATTAATATGTTTTCAACACTATTACAACATATATGTATTGACTTGATCAAGAAAACACTGAACTTTATTTTTTAAAATAGAAAAGTATAGACTTAGGATTTTATTATGTATTAAGGCTATTCCTTTGGACTGAAGATGGGGCTTGGCATTTAGAGACATGTAATCATAATGAATCACACACCTGATTTAAAAAAAAAATCATCTAAAAACTACACTACAGTTTGCCATGAACTACTTTTCAGCACTTATATGAAAATATGTTTGAAAAATAAATAGTTCTCACCATGATTTTAAAGTGGTTTTTTTTGTTACAAGTGGTCTTATTTTAGGCTTTGTAAAATGTATTTGTCTTTGTGTTTTTAATAGTTTGTTTCAGAAATTACTGAAGCCAAAGTTGAAATGTAAAGCTCAAATGAAAGGCTGGACCTCAGCAAAAATACAGTAATATTAATATGCGTAGAAGAATTTTTCAACACCAACCAATACTTTTGATAAAGTAATGGAACTCAAAATTAGGAATCATATTTTCCCATAAATATACATAGCAACTAAATAAATGTATAAGTGATGAAAGAATTTACTCATTCCACTATTCAACAGATATTTTTAATACAACTATTCCATGGAGGCCACCATAGAAGGCAGTGCTGAGGGATCCAAATATAAATAAAATCCCATCATGATGCAATGAGAAGTGATTTGGTGAGGTGTAGTGTGATAGATCTTTTTTTTGTTTTGTTTTGTTTTTTGTGGTACTGGGGGTTGAGCCCAGGGCCTTGTGCTTGCATGCTTTGCAAAGTGCTGGACCACTGAGCTGCACCCTCAGCCCACTTTTTTACTTTTTGAGACAGGGCTCACTAAATTATGCAGACTGCCTCTGGTCTCGAACTTGCGATCCTCCTGCCTCCGCTCCTGAGCCACTGGGATTACAGGCGTGTGCCACCGCGCCTGGCAGTGTGATAGATCTTGATTCAAAACCCAACTCTGTTAACCTTTACATTGTGCCATTGGGGTCTTTTGTGGAGTATTGTTTTGTTTTATTTTTTTTTGGAGACACAATGTTACTATTTGTTCAGGCTGGGCTCTTAACTTCTGGGCTCAAGCAATCCTTGTCCCTTAGCCTCCTGAGTAGCTGCAGCTACAGGAATGAGCTACCATGCCCAGCTGATCATGCAATTTTGAGCAAGAGTTATTTAACCTCAGTAGGACCTGCTGGAAAAAAAATACAAATAATAATACCTATCTCAAATGGAGTATTAGGTTGGGGATAACAGGAATGGAAAAGAGTCAACACATAGTAATATGTGCCAGCCTCTGAGGTTAATGCTTCACAGACATGAACTTGTCAGTGGCAGTGGGAGACACAGCTCAGTACTACCACCTGTAGCCTGAGGAGTTCCTTGCTGAGGGACCTCCACTCTAGTGAAACCAAGTCCATCACAGAAAAGAATTTCAAGATTAGTCAGAGTGAAACAAAGTTAGTGCGTTTATTAAGTAAGGATATGAGACAGTACATGCTTTAGGTTTAAGCATGGCCAATCCGAAAGACAGACATTTGAGAAAAGAATAATAGTACTCATCCAAGACATGGACACAAGCTTCTTAAGAGAGAGAACCACTTAAGAAAAAAAAAATCAGAATACATATCAAAACAATGAATGTGGGCTTCTCCAGAGAGAGAATCACACCTGAATGTCTGAATAATGGCTGTATATTTGATCTTGTGCCTTTTGAAGTTATGTTGCTCAAAGGATATAATTTATAACCCAGTTCAAAGATAAAGCAAAGAACAAAAATCAATGTGAGCTGGATTATCTGTTCTTTCTATCTTAAAGAATTTCCTCTTTTGTGAATGAAATTGTAAGCTGGCTTTCCAAGGTACATTGTTCCAATTTAGGGATGAGAGAGAAATGTCAATAAGACAGAGACATAGGTCAAAATAGGCCAAAGGAAGAAGTTCCACTGTAAAAATGTTTCAGCATAAGGAACTTCTCTTTAGTAAAATGAGACTATAAGGTGACCCAGGAGGTGCATAATACTGGTGAATAGATTTTAAAAAGGGTGCTATTAGGATGCACAGGTTGAAATAAGGAATTCTTACTGCAGGAAGTGTTCTAGACATATATCAACTGCAAACATGGTCCATTGTCTAGTTTTGAGATTGTCAGAGAAGCCCAGGGGTACAGATTAGAAAGTAAAGTTAAACTCAAAGGTTGCGTATATTTTGACCTTAAGCATGGCTTTTATTTTAACATTTTCCTGAAAAACAGGAATCTTTCAAAATAATGTCTCTGTGCAGGCAGTCCTCAGAGCAGTTTTCTTTTTTAGTTCTTTTGGAATCCTTGACTCTAATTCTGTTGGAATCCTTGACTCTCAGCTTGCTATTGTTGTTGGGTACCATCAAGTCAGGTCCCAGTCATAGAGGATTTTTGTTCTGGAATTGCTTCAGGAGTGGATTGCCACATCCTTCTCCCATTTTTGAGGTGCTGGAGATCAAACCTGGGTCCTCAGAGAGTGCAGAGCAGCACTCTACCAGTTTAGCTAATCCCCAGCCCCTGACTTTCAGCAGACAAGGCTTAAACCAGAATCCAGAGTGAGGACTCTTTTCCCTTCTTATGTCCCCTTAATTTTCCTATCTTTCCTGCCTCAAACTCACATTGCAAACTATATATACAGTGTGCTTGGTGAGAGCATTAGGGGGCTGGTCATCCTTGGGAGCACAGATACTACTTTGAAAATCCCTAGGAAGTTATCCCAGCCAGAAATTACCAGGAAACAAATGGCACATTCAGTGGGGGGAAATAGAAGGTTTAATGGAGTAACCACTTTTGATGGTGTAGAAGGATTAAAAGAAATTAATAAAGGAAGATGAAACTCTGTAGGTCAGGCAACAGCAGGACACCTGAAGGAACAAAGAGCCATCAATAACTAACATCCAGAGAGAGATCTGTAACTGCAGGCAAGGGTCATCCAACTCAGCTGTAGCCTTCAGTAGAGGCACACAGTGGAGAAAGCCTAGGGAATAATGCCTGAAAATAAACCCGTAAAAATAAATATCACTCCTATCCTCACTTTAGACCTCCTGGGAGGGCCTCCCATTGGTTGAACACAACTGGAAGTTAGCAGAGAATAGGGCCCATTGATATAGTCCATAAAGTTCACAGCTGGGGCAGTGAAAAGGTACAAAAAGAGAGAAAAGTAAGAATCATATGCAAGATAAATCTCTAAGGACATTAATCTAAAGGTCCCCACACCCTCATCCTAGATCAATAGCTGCCTGAGCACAAACAAAGGCAGAGTATACCAGGACATCCACCTATGGGCTCATCTTTCTGTAAGTACTTGTCTGGTCTATTGAGACCTTTTATAAAACAAAGGCCCTAGGCTTCATATGCCCTAAATCACAACAACAGGGGTTTTCTAGGTGGAATTTGAACTCCCACACTCAAGGCTCACATTACACTAGACACCCAGAGTTGGGCACCCAGGCTGATGTCATGCCTGGAGTATGTCCTAGTTTGAATAAAACTAGAGGGAACATGTGCCCTGCCCCTCCCTCTTCTTTCCTCTCCTCTTTCTCTCTTTGCCCCTTGCACTCTGGTCTTCTCCCCTCCTTCTCTTCCCGGGCAGCCATGTGCAGGCCTCCCCTTCTCTGGGGTGGCTTTACATGAGCCACCCCTTCTCTCAGTCCCACCATCTTCTCTGTCTATCAAAGGTAACTCTCCTTCTAGAAGCTAGCTTAACTCTTCTGTTCTCTCTGGCTTTCTCTCCTCCTCCCCCCAATAGAAACATCCCTATGCTAATCCACTCAAGAACTGAAATTTTTCTAAGTTCCTTTTTAGATGCATCTAAACGTCTCCAGATGCCTCAGTGTTTTAAATATTCCTTAAAGATGCACTGTCTTTTAATAGATCCTGTCTATATTCTCTATTATAACTTCTGTGTCAGGTATAAAATCTTTTATATGCGAACACAGACTGAGGTTTTGCTGCCAGATTCCTGGACCCATTCCCCAGTAACATGGAGAGACAGAGAAGAATGTTGGGACATATAAAAATGAGGAAATGTTATCTCCCATTTGTGTTCACTTGTGGTATCAAAGAGCTTTAACTCATTTTGTAGACTATGACCTTCAAAGAAGTGACCATTCTGGGTTAGGCTTTACTTTACATACCTGCTCTGTTCTAAATTATAGCTCAGTAGTAAAGAGTAAAGTTTAACTCTGGTTAAACCTTCAACATGGCCTATTTAGTGATTATATTGTTTAATAGGGTTTTTTTTACATGTCTTCTGACTTACAGTCAACATATGGTTCGTCTCTGAGCTGGGCATAGTGACATATGCCTGTAACCCCTGCACACAGGAGGCTGAGGCAGGAGGATCAAATCTAAGGCCAGTCTAGGACTACATAGCAAGATCCTTTCTCAAGAAAAATAGAAGAGAAAAGAGAAAGAACAGTAGGTTCATCTCAAAAGCTAGGTAAGCCACTCTGGAGCATGAATTCTGACAAACAGGTTATTGCATCCCTTATTCCATCTCATTTTCATGGACCCACTGAAATGAAGCTAATCTTGTCACTCACTCCTTTTTCTGTATGCTGTCTCCTTTCTTCCAAGAAACCCTTAACCCCAATTACATTGAACCAGAAATGCAAGTGCCTCAGATGAAGTTACAATGCCTGCCCTAGGGTCCAATAATGTTAAAATTGGTCCTGGAAGCAGGCAGACCTAAAGAAAACAACACAAATGATGATGATGGTGGTGGTGGTGGTTGTAGTGGTGATGATAATAAACCTTTATAGCACAGTTAGTACATTGTAAACTCCTTGAAGTCAGGGAACACATTTTATTCATCTTTATATTCTGAGAGCATTTGGAAAAATATCTCAGTCATATGAAGTTCTCAATGAGTGTTTATTGAATTGAATTATTTTAAAAAATCAACAAAATGCAGAGCTAAAAATGATCTATGGGTACAAATCAATTTTTTTCATAGAAACGGAATCCTAAACAGGTTGGTGGTAAAGCAATGCTGGTCCTATCACACAAATCAATCTTTGAGTAAATAAGTAAAAGGAACTGGAACCCAAATGGGATTTGTGTTGGAAAAAAAAGGAAAGAAAAAAATGCAATTTTTTAAAAAAGACTGAGCCATTCAGTCTCAAACCAGTCAAATTTTCTTTTAAATATTTCTCATTTATGTTCAGTTCTGTTACTATTGTTCTGATGCAGGCCTCTATTGCCATATATTACCAACAAAGATAATCTAATCCAGTGTACTATTTTCACAATGGACAAAGCGACTTGCTGTAGATTTTTGGAAGGAATGTATTTTATTCCCTCTTCATGAGCCATTTTTAAGTTTTGCCTAAAGTAGGAATAGAATTCTAATATATCAGCAAACATTGTTGTCTTCCTTTTCCTAGCCTCCTTTCTAGCTAGAGTAGCTAGAGTAGTAGTGATTTGGTACTGGCAAATGTAACCTAGTTGGAGTAGTACTAATAGCATATGAAGATATATTTGCTTTCTAAATAGATAGGCTAGATATAAACTTTTCCCTCCTCACTATCTGTTTTTCTGTCTTGAATATAAACTTGTTACCTACTAGAATTATGGAACCATATTGCAATAAACATGTATGCAAAACCCAGCATGTTAAAGACAGAGGAATAGGTAGAAATAGACTGTGCTAAGGTTCTCTTTTGGAGTACAATAGAACTATTGCATGATTTCAGGAATTGTTAGAAAAAATAAGTAGAGTTAAATCTGCTATTCAAAAAAATTAAGAATAATCTCCAAAACCAGAGAGACATATAGCCTTTGCTCCAGTGAAAACAAAGGTGGGATGATGGGAAAAAAAAATGCTAGTCTAATCAGAATAAGGAAAGGAGAAAAGAAAGAAAGAGAGAAATGTAAATAGAAAACAAAATAAGATGGTAGATTATATCCAAATGCATCAGGACCCAACAAATATGTATCAAACAAAACTCATCAGTTAAAAGACAGATTATCAGATTCAATACAATCCTTGAAATTATATGACAGATATACCTAGAAAAAGGCTCACAAGACTAAAAATACATACACCTGGGCACAGTGGCACATGCCTATGCTACTCCGGAGGGTGAGGCAGGAAAATCACTCCAGCCCAGGAATTTGAAGCCAGGATGGGCAGCATAACAAAATCTCATTTCAAAAAGGAGAGGGGAGGGAAAAAAAAGTGTAACAAGCAAACATCAGCCAAAATGAAGGTGGACTGGCTCTATTAAAACCAGATTCAAGAGAATTTAATGGGTAAAAATCACTAACAGAAATAAAGACGATGATGTATCTTCTCTAAAGAAACGTTTTGTTGTTAGTGACTCTGGAGGCTGAAGCAGGAGGGTGGTGGGTTCAAGGTCAGAGGCAGCTGGTGCAATTTAGCCAGACCCTGTCTCAAGATTAAAACAAAACTTTTTTAAAGGGGCTGGGAGAGCAGTTCAGTGGTAGACCACTTCCCAGCATGTGTGAGGCTTTGGGTTTAACCCTACAATACTATGGGCTGGGGAGGGGGTGGTATAAGATAAAAGAAATTTCTGTGTAGAAACAACTACTGTTAACATGTGAGTACTTTCCTGAGTAATTTCCTTTGCCTTTTTTACCCAACTGGAAATAACTGTGTATTTGTTTAAATTCCACAGAAAATTAGTAATTGTAGAGAAATGTAGACAACGCTGAAAGTGAAAACAAGGAAAACTAGCATTATACCTAAGATAATCCTGCTAACATTGCATGTATATTCTTCTGGACCTTTTTTTTTTTTTTTTCCCAGTACTGGGAGGCTGAACCCAGTACCTCATGTGTACTTTGCAAGTACTCTGCCACTGAACTGCACCCTCAAGCCCCCCCTTTTTTAATTAAAAAATCTTAAACTGAGACAGTCTTGCTAAATTATGCGTTCTGTCTCTGGCCTTGAACCTGTCATCCTCATGCCACCACCTCCTGAATCTCTGGGATTACAGGCATGTCCCACCAGGCCAGGATCCTTCTGGATATTTTAATAAGCATGTATAAATGTACATTTTATCTTTAAAAATGTCATCATAATGGGGCATGGTGGTGCATGCCTGTAATACCAGCTTCAGGAGACTGAAAGTCGAAAGGGGACTATTAGGGAAGGGAAAAGGATGGGAGGATAACAGAGAGTAATGGGGATTATTAGGACCAGAGTACATTCTATACATATATGAAAATGTCACAACGAGATCCATTATTTTGTCCAATAGACACTAATGAATGTTTTTTAAAAAAATCATATCATAATATGTCCCTTTTTCACCCAATGATATGTAAATGTCTTTCTGCACAGCAAATGTTCATTTATAGCTCTTTAATGCATATATGTTATCCACTCTGATTTACCCTAAAATTTCTCAATGTATATTTTTACAAACCTGAAATGATATCATGTATCATTTTCTATTTTGCTTTTTTCGCTTACTAGAAAATAAGCAATTTCTCCTATTATTAAGATTTTTTTTCTGAAGATACATTTGGATAATCAAATGATAAGCTTATTTTATTTCTGTGCATAATTTAGCTATTTCTCTATTGTTGAATATTTAGGGTGTTCATGTACATGAACATGTGTTAGTCAACTTTCCATCACTGCAATAAATAATTGAAAGAAATCAATTTAAAGGAGGAAAATTTTATTCTGACTCGTGATTTGGAAGATTTAGTCCACGGTCAGCTGTTTTCATTGCTTTTAGGCCTGTAGTGAGGCAGAACATCATGGTGGGCAGCACGTGGTGGCAAATCTGCTCAGCTCATGGAGGCCAGGCAGCAAAGAGAGAGAGGAAGGGCCTGGGGACAAAATATGTCCCCAATATGCTTGCAAAATATGCTTGCCCCCTATAACCTACTTCCTCTAAGTAGGCTCCATCTCCTGAAGTTTCTACCCCACTCCCATTATTATGCTATGAATCCATCAATCAATTGATGAGGGCAAAGCCCTCATGATCCAATCACCTCCTGAAGGACCCACCTTTGAACACTGCTGTGCTGGGGACCAGGCCTTCAATATATGAGCTTTTAGGATCCATATCATAACAACCAGATACTGCAAACTTTAATCTAGATGCAGAAACTAGATGGGACTTTGGTAATCACTGCTCCTGGAGAGGAAATAATTGTGTGAGAATAACAGCAGAATGGGTCAGAGGCTGTCAGTTGATCCCAGTATCTCTTCTCTTCTTTCTTAATATTAAAAATCTTTAGGAACGAGGGACAGAGGTGCACACCTATAGTTCACCCTGGACTAGGAATATTGAGGCTCAAGGATCACTTGAGCCCAGGAGTTTCAGACCAGCCTAGACAACATAGCAACATTCCATCTCAAAAAGGACAAAAGAAAAGAAAAGAAAAGAAAAGAAAACCTTTGCTTTGCCATGTGACTGCCCAGAAAGGCAATACATTTTCTAGCCTCCCTTGCAGCTAGAGTGTTCATATAATTAAGTCCTGGGCAATGGCATCTGAGTGAAAGTGATGTTTATGACTTCCAGGTTGAATCCTTAGAATGGAGTAGCATACCCTTCCCCCTTTTCCTTCTTTCTGGTCAAAATGTGATACGGTATTGTGCCATTTGAGGCCATGAAGACTAAAAGAATGTCACAGGAATAGTAAGGCAGCAAGATAAAAGGAACTTGAGCCCTTGACACTGTGGAGTGCTATATCAGACTTTTACATGGAAGAGAAATAGCTATTTTCCCTATAAATCTGTTATTATTTTAGGTCTCCTTTCATGTAGCTTGACCCTATATCTTACCTTCCACAAACATGTTGGATCTAAACTGCTTTAAAATATTTCTTATAAGAAGTATGAAACAAACACAAAAGTGAAATGTTTAGTATAATAACTTCATGCATTGTTGTTGTTGTTGTTGTTAGGTGCTATGAGTCGAGTCGGACTCATAGTGACCCTCATAGGGTTTTCAATGGCTGACTGTTTCGGGATTGACTTGGGAGTGGGTTGCCACATCCTTTTCCCATTTGGCGGTGCCGGGAATCAAACTCAGAACCTCAGAGACTGCAGAGCAGGGCTCTACCAACTGACCTAAGTCTCAGCCCCACTTCATGCATACCCACCTTTAACTTCATCTAATTTCAACTATATCCACATCACTCCCTCTCCCTCCACTTGAGTATTCTGGAGCAAATCCCAAATATCATATTCTTTCTTCTATAAAAAATTCAGTATGTATATCTGAAAGGAATTATTTTAAAAGACCCAGGAGTTTGAAATGATTTTGAGAAAAACAAATCAGATATCTAGTAGATAGTTGGGCACATCTGTTTAACATTCTGGCCTGAAGATGCTGTTTGGGAGGTATCCTCACATGAATGGTATTTAAGGCCTTGGCAGTAAATGAGATAACCCAGGGAAAGTGATTTCCTTAGTTTAAAACAACAAATCACATTGGTTTACATGGGTCAGGGTTTCTCAGGTAGAAAGTTGTGAAATACAGGATAAATACACATAGGGTAGGAAGATCTTGTAGGCATTGTTCCCACCACTCAAAATTCATTTCTCATCTTGATTTTCTGTGCTTCAAGCTAATTCCCTGGGTACCAGTTCTTTGTTCAGGGGTGTTCATGTTTCTCAGTCACAGCTGAGACCCAAAGGAATGTCTGCTAGGGCTTCTAGAAAAGCTTCTTGGTTCTTCAACACCTGCTTGTATCTGCCTGGTTGGTGTAGTGCAATGGAATGTGCTGGAATTACCAGTCATCTTGTGATCATGACCTAGAACCATTCAAGATTCTCAGTGTAGAGACTGAGGATGAAGCCAACATTGAATAGAGAGATGGCAAGAATGCTGGTCCTTATGGACATGAAAGGGATTGTGCTGCAGTTCCAAGCTTCTCTTAAAGCCAGCCCTCACTCTGGATTTTTGAGTTATATGAGCCGTGAACCAACAATTTGCCTTTGTTAAACAGATTATTTTAAGAAGAATTTTCCTATCACTTGCAATACAAAGTATTCTGGCTTGACAGAATAGAACATGAGGTCAATATTTCAAGACTTTGAGGAATTCAAGTGCCAATCATTTCAGTTTTAGCATGGGTAGGTAATATGTCTGCATAAGAAAAATAACTATAACTATATAATGTCCCCTACTTAAATATATTTCCTTGGTCCTCATTATAAATAAATGCATAATTGTTACTTGACAGCTTTCTTGCAGGATTTTTCTAATGGCTTTTAGCTTCTATAGCTACTGGCCAGTTGCTGGGGTAATGGTGATGCTTAAAGGTATGGGAAAATAGCAGATGTGGAAACAGTTTCTGGGAAAGACAGTATTGTGGGTACAGAAAGGCAGTGAGTTGTGTATAAAATCTGCTTTGGTTATGGGAAAGACCTAATTGTTTTCTATAGGTGCACAACATAGAGATATTGCTCTAGCATTTACTTAGTGCACCCAACAGGTAGACAAGAGGATGCTAAATTATATCTTTTTGAACCATATTCTTCAAAAATAGGTGGGGATAGTTTTTATTTGTTTGTTTGGTTTGTTCGGTTTTTCTTTTGAGACAGGGTCTTGATGTGTAGCCCAGGCTGGCCTAGAACTCACTATGTAGACCAAGCTGGCCTTGAAATTGTGTCAATCTTCCTGCCTCAGGCTCCTGAATGCTGGGATTACAGGCATGCACCACCTTCCTCGCAGGTATGGATAGTTCTTAAAGGTGGATATTCTCTGACAAAATTTTGGGGGAAAGGAGGGTGAATGATGTTAATGGACAGCTAGCACAGATGAAATATACCATATTGCTGATGGAAGACCTCATCCTTCAGGGTTGTGTTGAGGGGCCGTCATCACCTGAATGTGGTTTCATTTTGCAGTACTGACACTTAAAATAATCAGGATGGCAAGGTGGGTCTGTCAATCATTCCAAATGGTTTTCCTATATGTTGTGAACTAAAGTTCTCTAAAGAAACCACATCTGTGTTAAACATCAGACTGATAACTGACTGGAACTTCAAAATTGTGGAGATATGGAATGTTACAGAACGAGAGCCAAAATGATCTTGGGCTGTCTTTGTTGTCATGCCATCGAGTTGTGCCTGACTCATAGGGTTTTCAATGGCTGATTTTTTTTGGGGGGGGGATTGCCTTGGGGGTGGATTGCCTTGTCCTTCTCCCATTTTTGTGGAGCTGAGAATCAAACCCAGGACCTCAGAGACTGCAAAACAGTGTTCTACCAACTGAGCTAAATCCCAGCCCAGGCTATCTTTAGTCCCCTTAATAACCACTGATTACTAACCTTTGCATCTGACCTAATACCCTTGTGACTATTATGTAAGACTTTTGGAATTACTTAGCAGACCACCAGCTTCTACGTACCCTAAAACTAAGAATGTTATTACACCTAAAACCTACAGAAAAGGGCTTTGTTTTTAATCCACTTAGCTGATGTCCTGGAGCTGGGATTTAGCTCTGTTGGTAGAGCACTGCTCTGCAGTCTCTGAGGTCCCAGGTTTGATTCCCAGCACCACAAAAAAATGGGAGAAGCATGTGGCAATCCACTCCTGAGGCAATCCTGAAAAACAATCAGCCATTGAAAAACTATGAGTCGGATACAAGTTGACAGCACCTAACAACAACCTGATGTCCTAACCAATGTATTTGGTAAATGCATTGATTTATCACTTTCTTTTGTTCTGTGGCTATAAAAGTTCATGTAACTTCTTCCACAGTGGAACATATCATCCAGGGCAACCTGAATCTGTGTTCCCAGGCCATGGTCACACATTTTAGCTCAAAATAAACTTTCTTATTCCTTTTGGAGCAAGAGCTGTGCTTTGCGTCGACAATGCGGAAAGAAGAATCTGCTTCCCTTTTCATGTTCCATATAGAAAAATGGCAACCCTGAGATCTATTTGCTAGGAAGAGTAATCACACTTTTCCAAAAGTGATTTGCCAGGGAAATTACTTGAGGTCACATTTGCTGATTAGGTAAATGGAAGACTGCATATGAATATTTTTTTAAAAAGTAATCCACACATATGTAAATTTAGCTCACAGTACTATAGTTTGTTAAAACTCCACAGACAAGCACCTACAGAGGGATAGGCTTATTTGCATTTTTGTTGGATTTACTGGAACCCAGGCCTTAGAGGAGCCTACAGGATTTTTCTTTCTTTCTTCCTTCCTTTGTTTGTTTGTTTGTTTCTTTCTTTCTTTCTTTCTTTTTTTTTTTTCCTTGCGGTACTGAGGATTGAACCTAGGGCCTCGCACTTGCATGCTTTGCATGCATTTTTTTTTTTTTTTTTTTTTTTTTTTTTTTTTTTTTTTTTTTTTTTTTTTTTTTTTTTTTTTTTTTTTTTTTTTTTTTTTTTTTTTTACTTTTTTGAGACAGGCAGGGTCTCACTAAATTATAGACTGACTCTGGTCTTGAACTTGCGAGCCTCTTGCCTCTACCTTCCCAGTGGCTGGGATTACAGGTGCGTGCCATTGTGCCCGACTGGCCAAAAGGATTTATTATTTAATTACAAAATATTTCTGAACATTTGCATTAGCAAATCAAGCATCTTCGTTGGAATCTAGATTCTCAAGGTAATGAGACTAACAACCACGTTTGCCTGGAATGTTGGGGGTGGGAAAGGCAACTCTAGGAAAAAAGAATCCAAAATATCCTCAGTAGTAGGAGGATCTCCTGGCAGCAAGAATATAGAGCCCCCTGCTGGCAAAGACCAGCAAAGAAGACCAGCATAAGACATCACAGAAATGCTGCTAGAAATAATGATGTGTTAAGAACGGAAGAGTTTAAAGTTGACAAGTCAGATTATATTTATTTTTACCCTAGGCAGCGGGGAAGCTGTGAGTTTCCAGAATTGGAGATCTTGAAAGACAGATGTAAAAACTTACCCACCTGGTACTGCATGTAGGTGACCTAAGTAGAAGGAAAAATTGGTATGGTAGTAAAGCTAGTGGCCAAATCATAAGCCAAAGAGTTACAAGTGTTGGCCTGGTAGAGGATGAATGAACTGGTCCGAATAGAAATGGCAATGGTACTCTGAAGGGCAAGATTTGCCAACAGTCTATCTGGAAGTGGAAGAGATTGTTGAGATGGAAGCCTGTGGACATTCCTGGCCAGAACCTAAAGAGCATGTTCATCTTATATATACCGCTTCCCTTGGTTTACTTATGAAAAAGATCAACAGATACAGCTTTGCAACAACTATGGGACCTCGAAGATATCACTATTTGAAATCAACACCTGTTGCTACTGGGTCCCAAACTTTTGGATCACCCTCAGCCGCTGTGTTTCCCTAAGGGCAATGACAATGGGTTTTTAAAAGATGTTTTCAAGTGGTGTTGTCTAATGCCAATAATCCCAGCCCTCTGGAGGCAGAAGCAGAAGGATCACAAGTTAAAAGCCAGCTTGGGCTGCATAATGAGACCCTATCTCAAAACAAAAAGAAAACAACAGCAACAAAAAATCCTTATAGCTCTGACCCTCTTTAATACAATGCCTGCTTAATACAATAGTAGATGTGTAACCCATATGCAGAGGCAAATAAAGGAATCATTTAATTGGACCTGCAGGAAGCCTATGATTTGGTGAGGTTCCAGAAGTGCAATTTATTTATGTATCTATCTACTGCTTTCTTTGTAATTATTAGAGTGTTCTCTTTCATAAGAGATTTGAAAAAGCTTATGATAACAGATATAATCAAATGGAAAATATAAAGCTGGGGGCAGTGGCACACACCTGTAATCCCAGCACTCAGGAGGCTGAGGCAGTACAATCCATGAGAGTTGAAGGCCAACCAGGTCTACATAATGAATTTCAGGTCAGCCTGGGCATAGCGTGATTCTGTCTTAAAAAACAAAACAAAACAAAATAAAAACAAAAATTCAAATAGAAAATATAAATAAACTCAGCATCACAAAAAGCATACATTAGGCAAAATAAGTTAGTAGAGTGGAATGTGACACACAAGCATTAGGCCAGCAGCTGATCATCTAAGCTGAGCTACAGATTGGGATTGAGTTTTCTATGGATGGAAATGAAGCCAAATCATGATTCTCTTGACTACAACGCAAAGGATTCTAGTTTTTCAAGCTTGTATTGGGAATCAACTGTAAAAGACATGTCCAACTTGGGGGAATATATCTGGGACATTGGAGGATTTGGTGAACAGTATCCTTAAAGGTAATCTCACAGCAAATCCAATAGCTTTTTCCTAAAGCTGTGTCCTATGGTATGAAACTTGTAGCATGATCAGTAGAGAGCAGCTCATTGAACGCAATTTATTAGACACTAAGGAAATAATGGTCTGAATGGCAACTTTCTAAAACTTTAACCAAATCAAAGAACACATCTAGAAAATCCAGAGACATGCAAGTTCTTCAAGCAATTCTCTTTGGAGATCATCTTCTTGAAGTAGATGTTTAATAAGGGAAGGGAACGGATCATTTGTGTTATATTCTCTGTAAAGGCCTGAAGCATGGTTACTCCACATTGTTGCCTTATGGCAATGTCTAAGTTAGTTATCAAATGATATTTTTAAATGAGCCTTCGTGAAAAGTGCAGCATCTAACCAAAACCTTCTTCAAGATGGATGACTAGCCCTCTTTTCTCATTATCTATTGTTGTCTAGTAAACCACCACAAAACATGTTTGCTTAAAACAACAATGGTCACTATTATGATCTTTCATGTTATTGGAGTTGATGGAGCTCAGCAAGGTAGCCCTTGCTCAGCTTTTCTCATGCAAGTACAGTCAGACCGTGGCAGGGGCTGGAATTTCCTGAAGATAGTTGCTTATTACATGTCTGTGGCCAGGCCAGGAAGACTCAGTCAGCTGGAAACTGAAATGGGGGGTTCTTTGGGCAATTCTACCTATGAAGTCTCTGTAAGTGGTCTCTTCAGCAGCCTGGCTTCAGGATAGCCAGACTTCCTACAAGGTGGCTCAGGACTCCAAAGACACTTGAGAAGAGAGGGAGAGAACCACGTAGAGAGAGAACCAGGTGGAAGTCATATTACTTTTTATGATATAGCCTAGGAAGGCATGCACTGTCCCTTCTATATTCTGTTCATGAAGCACATTCACAAAGAGCTTCCCAGGTACAAGGGTAGGAGAAATAGGATCCACATGTTGATGGGGGAAGTGACAGGTTTGGAAGAGCTTGTGGGATCAGAAATGTTGCAGTCATTTTTGTAATATACAATCTGTATATCCTCCTCATTTCAGAAGTGTCCTGAGGGATTACCCTCAGTAGAAAGGTACTTATCAAGGACCGCAGATAGGGGACATAGAATTTCAGTGATGCAAACTGAAAAAGTTCTAGAGATTTGTTGCACAACAGTGTGAATATACCTAACACTGTTGAACTGTACACTTAAAAATAAAATGGCAAATGTAAACATACGTACTTTTGGGGGGAGAAGGACCTGGCATCCTGCTCCTGAAACAATAAGCCATTGAAAACCTTATGAATAGCAGAGAAGCACCGACATAGTGCTGGGCATGGCACAGTGTTAGGGAGTGTTTCATTCTGTTGTACATAGGGTCGCTATGAGTTGGACCCAACTTGACCGCATCCAACACAATAACTTTTTTTTTTTACCATAAAAAAGAGAAAGAAGGTATAGGTCAAGGAAGAACATAGTCCTGTTTTAAGTGCCTCAGTGGAGTTGTCTGGTATACTAGGAGACAGATCTATAAGAATATAGATACTAACTTTTGCTAAGATGTTAAAATGCAGCTTTTATATAGGAAGCAATAGCTGGGAGTTAATACTGTGTTCAAGAACCCTAAACTGGAGCCATTCTTGTCCAAGGATAAAGGCAGTGGAGATGTAATTTAAAAACAAACAGGAAAGCCAAGTGTGGTGGTTCAAGCCTATAATCTCAGCAACTTGGGAGGTAGAGGCAGGAGGATCACCCATTCAGGGCCAGAGGCAGCCTGTGTAACTTACTGAGACTCTATCTTAAGATGAAAAATAAAGGGTGGAGGTGCAGCTCAGTGTTGGAATACTTGCAAAATATGTGTGAGGCTCTGGAGGCTCCGCACCCCTAGTACCACAAAACAAACAAACAAAACCCAACTCTATCATTTATTCATTTAAGATTTTTAAAGTTATGTCAATTTAATTCCAAGAAGAATGAGAGGCAACTAACAATATGTTATTCTTGAACTTTTTCTGATTAGGGTGATAGTGGAGTACCTATACTTGAAATTCCACTGAATATTCTACAAAATTCTGATGAGGCTTGCTTTTTTCTTTTTCTTTTTTTAGTTTACTTTTTGATGTGGTAAAGAGTGATAATTTAGTTCATACATACAGTGTGCAATAATAAAATCAGAATAATTACTAATTTCATCTCCTTAAACATTTAAACAAATTTTGATTATCATGTAATAATAATTATACATATTTATAAGATATAGTATGGTTTTTAAAAAACTGTACACAGTATAATGAGTTTCATTATGGGATTTTCATACTTTGCACTCTCAGTCTGACATTTTAAGGATGAAATAGGCGTAAAGTTTAAATGGAATTTTAACAAACAGATGGGTCTATACTTTGGAGGATGTCATTTAGAACAGACTTTGAATGCTTTTGATGGCAGAAAGTCTTTACCTGCTGCTTTATTTAAATTGAGTCTTCTAACCAAATGAAATGCATGAGGAGATTCTCTGGGGGCTCCCTATTGAGGACCTCAGGAACCACAAATTTCAATACAGTGTTAGGATGATAATAGCAGGAAGAAAGGGAGACTTCCTGGTTCTCAACTGAGATCTGAGCTTATTTGTGCTAATCATAGATAATTACGTCCACAGATTTACCTTCATTATAGGTCTCAGCAATAACAACTCAGGCCTCCCACAATGCCCACAAAATTGAATTTTAGACAGTAGCTTTAAATTCGAGGAGATCTGTTTGATCCTTCCATGTTCCTTTTACACACCACTATACCAATCCAATTGCCTGCAGCCATAGCCCTGTGGCATCCGATCCTGTCAGATCTCGGAAGCTAAGCAGGGTCGGGCCTGGTTAGTACTTGGATGGGAGACCGCCAGGGAACACCAGATACTGTAGGCTTGGGAGAAGGACCCAGCAACCCCCTCCCAAAAATCAATCTGCCATTGAAAATCCTACGAACAGCAGAGAAACACTGACAATAGTGTTTCCCCTGTTGTACAGAGGGTCGCTATGAGTCGGATACCAACTCAATGGCACCTAACAACAAAAACAACAATGCAGTTAGGCACTGTGCAACCATCAGGTATCAGCCATGAGAAGACTGTGGTCCTATGGGTACACTATTCCTATTTGGAAAAAATACCTCATTTTCTTATTCTCTGCACAATATCCAAGCAGATTTTTGTGCTGACTCATGTTACTAAACAAATAACATCACCTAAAAATGTGTCACTGAATGTATTTTAGTGAAACTTTCTTGACTAAATGTTCCATTATTAAATTTTGTATGTAGGAATAAATAACAGAAACTCTTCACTACTCAATGATGGCAAGACCCCATGAATCCTTAAATATTATGGGTAAATCACAAGGGAGTCTGGCTTAGACTGTATGAGCTACTACAGGTCAAAAGATTGGTGTCAAAAAAAATGCATGTCAAGTTTTCAGACTTAAAAAAACACTTTTTCCACTGCTAGTTGATCTTAGATTTTAGATAAATTTCCAAGTTCAGATCAGCGAGTATTGTAGGGGTATAAATGTAAAGGAAGAGGGAAGATGGAAATAAACCAGAATATTATTCTGGAGCTTCTTAGAAGTAAGCCTGCAAGGATAGGACCTTCATTTTAAATAGACATTCACTAGGTATAGCGGCACATGCCTTAAAACAGCATGCAAGAGGCTAAAGCAGGAGGATTGCACATTTGAGACCAGCCTGAGCTATAGAGTGAGTTCAAGACCTGCCTGGGCTACATAGTGAGACCCTGTCCCAGAGAAACAAAACAAAACACCCCCTCAAGCCCCACAAAAACAAACAACAACAACAACAAAAAGACATTAATTTCTAGAACAACAAAATATCTGACACACAAATGAATTTAATATTTAAAATAAATAATTTATTGTTAATATTGTTGTTGTTAGGTGCTGTCAAGACGGTGTCTGACTCATAATGACCCTACGTACATAGGGGAAACAGTATTGTTTCTGCCTCTCTGTTATTCATAGGTTTTCAATGGCGGATTGATTTTTGGGAGTGGGTTGCTGGGTCCTTCTCCCAAGACTGCAGCACCTGGTGCTCCCAGGCTCTCTCCCATCTAAGTATTAACTAGGCCCGACCCTGCTTAGCTTCCGAGATCTGACAGGATTGGACGCCACAGTGCTACAGCTTCAGGCAATTGTTAGTATTAATTTTCACTAAATAATAGTAAAATAGTGTTTACTAAAAATGTTCTTTAATACACAATTCCTTCTCACTTTATCTGCATGTACTGGTAGACTATTTCCTGATTGAGAATCAGGGAATTTTGTATTTAAGTAGTAAAGAATAATGTCATCCTTCAAATATTCAGAATTTCTGTATGTTGTTAGATGCTGTTGAGTTGGTTCTGATTCATAACAACCCTCTGTACAAGAGATGAAACATTGCCTGACACTGTACCATGCCTAACATTACTGTCAGTGTTTCTCTGCTGTTCATAGAGTTGTCAATGGCTGATTGTTTTGGGAGTGGACTTTTGGGTTCTTCTCCCAAGCCTACAGAACTTGGCATTCTCAGTTAGTCTCCCATCCAAAGACTAACCAGGCCCGATTCTGCTTAGCTTCCAAGATAAGATGGGATTGGACGCCAGGTGGAACAGCTGTAGACTTTTATTTTGTTTAGGTGTTAATAAGTGTTAAGAAAAACACATTGTGTTTTAAGGCAAAACTCATTAAGGGGCATTATTATATTGTGAGGTGATTAACACAGAGCTCTTTGTTAGACAGACTTGGTTCTACCACTAACCAGTTCTCAGATGTTGGGCAAGTTACATAGCCTTTCTGTGCATTAGTTATCTCACCTGAAAAATGAATACTATATTACAATTAAATGCCCAGTTCATAGTGTGTTTTTGTTTGGCATATGGTATGTGTTCAGTAAATAGTAAGGTTTTGGTGTTTTTGTTTGTCTGTTTTTTGTTTGTTTGTTTGTTTGTTTTGAGACAGAGTCTCACCATGTAGACCAAGCTGGCCTTGAACTCATGTCAATCCTCCTGCCTCAGCCTCAGTAGTGCTGGGATTACAGGTATGCACCACCACACCCATCTTAAATAGCGTATATTTCCCATTCTAATCTGCACCCTTTCTAGAATTTTACAGGGCAACAAAATCAGATGTGGATTAGAATCCTGCGAGAATTAGATTCCCATGAGAGCTCTGGAGAGAGTGCTCTCAACCACAATCCAATGTAATTCTAATCCACATCTGATTTGTAGTCCTCTAAAACTCTTGAAAAGGGTGTGGATTAGAATCAAGAATATATGGTAAAATAAGTTATTTAAGTGGAAGAAATTATTTTGAGTAAATACTTAATAAATATTGGCTGTCACCATTTTTATCTTGGGGCATAACTTCAGCTGACATCAGTTATTTAATTTTTTGACCAGCTAACTACCTTGCCTACCTCCATCAGCAAACCTAGGACTATCCACATTTTCATGTTTCCTCCTGCTCTAGCAAGAGTTTTGTAGCATCTATCTTAATTTGCAGCCTTTGAGAGGCAGATTGGAGAAGGCTAGGACCAGAATGTAAGTGGATTTATGGTTAAGCCTGCAAATCTGAACAAGAAAACAAGGCCAAGGCATCTGTACTTAAGGCTCAATTGGGGACATAAGCTTATGGGGGAGAATGAGGTTGAAGAAGTCGGAAGGGAGAAAGTAGTATGAGAATACCATTAGCCAAATGTTTATACTAAACCCAAGATCCTGGCTATCTAAGACCCAAGACAGACAAACAGGGTTTGGGAGTGTAGCTCAGCAGTAGAACACCGTGGAGGTCCTGTGTTCAAACCCTAGCACAAAAAGAAAAAAAAGAAAGAAAGGAGAGAGAGAGAGAGAGAGAGAGAGAGAGAGAGAGAGAGAGAGAGAGAGAGAGAGAGAAGGAGAAAAGGAAAGAAGAAAGGCAGGCACGCTGAAAGGCAGGAAGGAAGGAAAAGCAAAGAAAAGGGAAAAAAGCTATCAACAGGACTGAAATCACTTAAGTGGAAGGGTCTTTGTGTGTAGCTAGCATTCAAGATAGTCATCAGCTGATATTAGTGCCTCAGCTATGAGAATGCCAGAATTTAGAGGCAAGAAATCCAGACTTCAGAGACTGAGGTGTCAGAAGGAAGATTTAGGGAAAGTTGGGAAAAGGAGAAACTACAGGGGCACTTAGGCAGATGCAGGAATTTATTTTGAGACAATGACTTAAGATTCTCTTGGGCAGGACCACCCTCGGGTATGTGGCCTTTCCACATGAACCACTTGAATCCCCCAAATCATCATGCTAGCACCAATCTGGAGGATTAACCTTACATGATCTTAACAGTGGGGAAAAAGTATCTGCTGACCATTGAAGCCAATTGCCCACCAATTACTTTCCTTGAACTGAGAGGCCCCAGGAGAACTACAAAGCTACGGGACCAGAACTCTTTGGGGTATCTGTTCTACTCCTACTAATTGGGTAGGCAGTGTTGGGGAATGATGTTACAGTGTTGGAAAGTGCCCCCAAAGGGAGGTATAGATCAAGGCCCGAACAAGTCCTTGCTCAGACTTGGGTCCCAAGCACTAACCAAGGATTAGAAAATTTTGAGGAATTTGCTCCAGAGAGAGAGGAAGTGTAAAGTTCAGCTGAAGGGTCCAGTTTGCTCAGGTCTAATGGTGATACTTCCCTTGGGTCAGAGTATAAGCCACAGCACCTACATATTCATTTATTTGGTTAGATTAACTATTTGGAAATGGGATTGAATTAGTTTAGAAATGTCACCCTATGATGGTGAAGTGAACCTAGCTATGAAGAAAAAGCATGGCTTTTTGGTTTGGTTTGATGGGTTTTGTTTTGTTTTGTTTTTGTTTTGTGATGGGGTCTTGCTATGTCACTCAGACTGGCCTTACACTTGCAATCCTCCTGCCTCAGCAAACCAAGTAGCTGGGAGTGTGTACTGCCACACTCATCTGAGCTTGTTGGTTCTTAAAACCCCTGAACTACCCCAGACCAGTGTTTCTCAATGCTGACTGTATAATAAAATCATCTGAGAAACTAAAACAGAGCAACACCTCTCTCTCTCTCTCTCTCTCTCTCCCTCTCTCTCTCTGTGAATGGGTTCCATCCAGACCAATTAAGTCAGAATCTATGGGGGTGAGGGCCAGACATCATGATTTTTTTAAAAAAAATCTACCAGGTGATTCTAGTATGTAGCTAGAATTGACAGCTAGAATTTACAGCCGCTCCTCTATCTGCTCCTCACCCAGGACCAGGGTCCCCTCATCCATTTCTCCAGCAATGGCATTCTTTCTTGCTACTTGATAACTGGAATTCCTGGCCACCTTGTAGTTGCTGGCCACAGATCACTGTCCTCTCCAGCCAAGTCTAGATTACCTACAGTCAGGAAACTCTCACATACTCTTTACTTCTGTCAGGCACAGATATTGTAGATCTCGGTTCACTCTCCCAAGAACCCCTACTTCTTCCTGATGCTCTCTGTAGCCCAGTGCCCTTCCTCTGCGTTCACCATATTACATATCTGTATTCAGCCAGGGAACCCATTCCCAAAGGCAATCCCGAAACAGTCAGCCATTGAAAACCCTATGAGGGTCGCTATGAGTCGGATACCTACTCGACGGCACCTAACAACAACAACAACATTCAGCCAGGGTACATCTGTAATCTTCAGCATGTTTGGATGAAACAAATGACTTGGATTTTGAGGCCCATTTAATCATACCCTTTTGCTAAAACTAAACATTTTGTTTGTTTGTTTTTGTTTTTTGCAGTGTTGGGGATGTAACTCAAGCCCTCATATATGTTAGGTAAGTGCTCTGCCTCTGAGTATAGTCCTATCCCTTAAAAAAACTTTTTAATCATCATCAAGTAAATAAAAATTTATTTGATTTGGAGACTTGGGAGATGCCCTGAAATATCATAAACTAGATCAAAAACAGTTACCATAGAAACGTCTTATCCTATTAAAACAACAACACCCTTGTAGAAGATTTATTGTTAGCCTTTTCTAAAAGCTTATCTGCGTGGTTAACCAAATGTTCCAAACGTGCAGGTATTTTCCTTCTCAGAATAAGAAAGCCTACTGCAGGCAAAAGTTCTGAATTCTTGCTCTGAATTTCCGCAATTATCCATCTTCTTCTTCTTTCTTTCTCTTTCCTTCCTTCCTTCCTTTCTTCCTTCCTTCCTTCCTTTCTTTCTTTCTGCTTCTCTTCCTCTCTTTCTTTCTTGCTCCCGTCCAGTGAGCTCAAGCTGGAAGAAATAGATGGACCAAGCAGGCTACTAGAATGCTTTTTAGTTCCACAAATCTAATATTTATTAGGATTTTTAAAAAAACCTTGCAGTTGTTGCAACTAACTAGGAACACCTATGATAGTTTTACAAAGTCCTTCCTCCATAAGCTATCCATTTGCCAGTTTTATTCTATAGTAGCTAGCCTGTAAAACCATCAGCATTTAAGAGTGGTCACCCTGTAATATTCAAAAAGTTATGCAAGAGGGCTGGGAATGTAGTTCAGCAGTACAGCATGTGCTTAGCATGCATAAGGCCCAGGGTTCAACCTCCAGTATGCCCTGCCCCCAAAAAAATTGACTCAGGAAAGACAACATTTTAATAATAATTTTTATGAGTAAAAATACCTTTACATCATTTGTTGCCCTGGAGTCTGACACCAGCCTGGTGAGAGATCAGGCATGGAAGTCAAGTCCCATTTCCTTTAACTGTCTTATCGGTGAAGGGCTGAGATACAGATGGCTTCAGCTGGCTCACCAAGGACCACATGGCAAGTCAGAATCAGGAGTAGAGTCCAGGGTGTTGAGGTTCACAAGGCTGATGCTACCTCACCATTGGGCTTTGAAAAACTTCAGTCTTCTACAATCATCAAGTACCCATGTAATTGTGTGTACTTCTTAGAGCTAGACAATCTTGGTATTTCACTGCTCTTGTTTCATGCCCTGGAAGTCAGAAACCCAAGTGTCTCTTTGAATCTCACATGAACTGTCTGTGGTAGGCAAGTCATTTAATCTTTATGACTCTCAGTTTTTTTTAATTTTAAAATAAAAAAGGACCAGTTTAGATGACTCTGTAGGACATTTGTTGTTGGTTGCCATTAAGTTGGAGCTGACTCATAGTGCCTCTATGTAGAACAGAATGAAACACTACCCAAGACTGTGCCATGCACACTATCTTTTAATGTTTGAGCACAGTGTTGTGCTACACCAGCAAAAGGAGATCCCAAGGGCTTTACTACATTCCCATAATTAAGGTTCACTCTACTTTGAGGGGGCAACTCTTTCCTAGTGGCTTATTGAATGCCTTTCAGCCTAGGAGTGAATGAGTCTGTGAATAAAAATGTGTGTCTATTATATGATCAGGGCTGGGATTTAGCTCAGTGGGTAGAGCACTGTGCTGCAGTCTCTGAGGCCCCGAGTTCAATTCCCAGCACTGCAAACATGGGAGAAGGGCCTGGCAATCCACTCCCAAGGCAATCCCGAAACCGTCAGCCATTGAAAACCCTATGAAGGTCGCTATGAGTCGGATACTGACTCGACGGCACCTAACAACATCAACAACAATTATATGATCAGCAATTGACTGAGTGGTAAACACACAGTTTGTGCTATCTTTGTGTCAGGGACCTTAGCATCTATTGGCAAGAATGTTAGCACATAAATTCTGGTATGATGAAACATGAGGTATAGACCATAGGTACCATTACCAAAGGCAGTGGCACCAAATAAGTCTTCCCTGGAAGGGAGTAGGACTCAGGCTGGGTTAAAAAAAAAACAGGAAGAAAGAAAACCTGTTCTTGAGGTGGTCTCTGAACTCACGTGGTATATACTCAGGGTGATACCTTGGCTCTTGTACACTTATTCTAATTTTCTTCAGTTTCAGTTTGAACCCGCATATGAGCAGTTGATGGTCTGATCCACAATTAGCCCCTGGTCTTGTTCTGCCTTTTGATATTGAGCTTTTCCATCATCTTTTTCCAGAAATGTAGTCAGTTTGGTTCCTGTATGTTCTATCTGATGAATTCCATGTGTATAGTTGCTGTTTATGTTGGTGAAAAATGTGTTCAACACTTGTGGAAGCAGCAGTCATGAAATCAAAAGATGCATTTCATTGGGAAAAGCTGTTTTAAAAGACCCCTTTAAAGTATTGAAAATAAAGATGCCACACTGAAGACAAAGGTGCACCTGACTTATACCATGGTATTTTCAGTCACATCATATGGTTATGAAAGCTGGACGTTGAACAAAGGAGACAGGAGAAGAATTGATGCTTTTGAGTTATGGTGCTGGAAACGAATATTAAATATACCATGGACTGCCAAAAGAACTAACAGATCTGTCCTAGAGGAAGTACAACCAGAATGCTCCTTGGAAGCAAGTATAGCTTGACTGTGTCTTACATATTTTAGACATGTAGTCAGGAGGGACCAATCCCTGTAGAAGGACATCAAGTTTGAAAGAGTGGCAGGTCAATGAAAAAAAGGAAGACTCTGAACTTAGATGGATTAACACAGTGTCTGCAACAGTGGGCTTAAACATAAAAAAGATTGTGTGCCTGGCACAGAATCTGGGAGTGTTTTCTTCTGTTGTACATAGGGTTACTATGAGTCAGATCCAGCTTGACGACATCTAACAACAACTGATGATAAATGGGTATTTTCCAGACTTGGAATGTGAGGGACATCCCTCCCAAAGGATACTTTATGGTTTGATGCTTGCTGCATGTAGAAAAAAGTAGGTCAAATGGACTTTTTTTTTTTTTTTCAGTACTGGGGGTTGAACCCAGGGCCTCGTGCTTACATGATTTGCAACTGCTGTACCACTGAGCGGCACCATAAGCCTGTTTTTTTTTTACTTTTTTGAGACAGGGTCTTGCTAAATTACGCAGACTGCCTCTGATCTTGAACTTGCAATCCTTCTACCTCTGCCTTCTGAAAATGGACTATTTTGAAGTTAGAATTCCTCGAGTGATTTCAGCTTGAAATACTTAATATACCAGTGGGGCACATTTTGAGATGATGCATCCTTAACTCATTCACTGCCTTCTCTCATTGCCCCTCCCTGAACAAGGAAGCTACTGCCAGTGCCACTCACCCAAGTTTGTCAAAATGTGATTATTTTGTGGATTTTGCCACCATGGCAGCTAGTAACTAAGCAATTGATTACCTTACCTCAGAGAGGTCTGATTTAGTTACTATGAATGTCTGAATGACTCAGACAGCCACTTTGTGGTCTGTCTGGAGGACTGATTCCTATTCAAGAGTGGCAGGCAATGTAACCAAGGACAAAAAAAAAGGCAATCAGATTCACAGCTGGTCTCCCTACTGACTCCCAGAGACAGAACCGCAGAGGCAGGCCCTGTGAATAGCTGCTGTAATCTCAAACTAAAGGACAGTCCTTTCTATGTGCCTAATGTGGAAAAACTATTCGACACACACCAGTCCTTTCTGTAACACCTGCAGATTCCTGGCATTTGAACATGAATTAAAAACCCAGTTTCCATGTAGACATTGAAATTATTTACATGAACTGCTCTACGATTTACAGATCAGAAGGACAGCTGGAAGTAGACCTGGTAATTTATGATCCCCATGTTTCTTTTGTTAGTTTCCTGAAGAAATCAGAAGAAAAGTGTGTTTGTGTGTGTGTGTGTGTTTGTATGCATGTGTGCGTGCATATGTGCGTGTATGTTTAAGGAAGGAGGTGAGGGTCTTACTTGTATGTAAGAATTTCTTTTATAATATATTAAGACAAATCATTGGGCAAACCTAGTTCTAGAAGAACTATTTTCTCTTTCCTTGAAAATAGAGTCTGCACCCTGCCCCCAATATCACCAATGCAGTTCCACCCAGACATAACCAGTTGGATTACATCACTGCTGCACATTCAGCTAGCTTCTCAGCTGAGACCTTTTGAGGTGTTAATTACAGTTGTGAATTAATCATTATTCTAACTGAACCAGAGTCTTATTTTCCTCCTCAAGCTTCTCATTATTAAGTTTGCTTGAATAGGGTTAATGTGAGGACATCATCAGTGCAAATTATCACTTAGCTATACCCTATTAAACATGCATGACTGTTTTATTATGCACTCTCACATGTGGAATTTTATATATGCCAAAGTTATAATTAACCACTTATTCTAAAATTCCATTTTTGTTTCTTTATTATAGTTTATATTCATGAGTTCAGGATTTTTGTCAGGATCTTCTTTTCCTTTCTGTTATGATTTGAATTCAACATGTCTCCCATGGCCTCCAGTTTTTGAAAGTTTGTTCCCCAGCTGGTGGTGCTATTTTGGGAGGCTGTGGAGCCTCTGAGAGGCAGAGCCTTGCTGGCAGAAGTGGGTCCCTAGGGGTAGCTTTGAACATCACACCTGGCCTCTGGTTCCTGTCTGGCTCTCACTGCTTCCTGGCCCACCGTGATGTGAACTGTCTCCACCACATGCTCCCACTGCCATGAACTGAGCTCTTCCGCCATGCCTTCCCCACCCTCTGAAACTATGAGCCAAAATAAATCTCTCTTTCCTTAAGTTGTCAGGTATTTTGGTCATAGCAATACAAAAGTAATTAATATACTTTCATTTTCTGAAACCTAAAATGAAAACCACAAAGGTACCATCCTATTCACAAAGTCACCTATTTCAGAAAAGAATATCAACAAGTACTTGGTATGAGTGTGTTTAAAACTACTAGATCTTCTCTGCCTCTGTGTGTGTGTGTTTGTGTGTATGTGTGTTTGTGTGTGTGTGTCTGGTACTAGGGGGTTGGACTCAGGGCTTCACACATGCACCTGAGTGACAGAGTGGCAGGGCAGGTGGCAAGCAAGCTGGGAGATGCTTTGTAAGGGCTCTACCACTAGGCTGCACCCTCAGCCCATTTTTTACTTTTTCTTTGAGACAGGGTCCCACTAAATTATGCAGGCTGCTTCTGGCCTTGAATTTGTAATCTTCCTGCCTCCTCCTCCCAAGTTACTGGCATTACAGGAATGTGCCACCATGCCCAGCACCTCTGCCATTTTGTCCATTAACAAAACTATTATAATAGTCTCACCATAATAAAAATCGTTGTTGTTGTTAGGTGCCATCGAGTCAAGCCCGACTCATAGCGACCCTCATAGGGTTTTCAATGGCTGACTGTTTTGGGATTGCCTTGAGAGGGGTTCCCACATCCTTCTCCCATTTTGCCATTCTGGGAATCGAACTCCAGACCTCAGAGACTGCAGAGCAGCACTCTATCAACTGAGCTAAATCCCAGCCATAATAATATAGCTCAGCTAAATAATAGCTCAGCTATTAATAATATTAATAATAGCTCAGCTAATAAATAGCTCAGCTAAACCAGTCATTAGTCTATCATGATGAGAATGTATAATTTCCCTGTCTTCAATAGGCTAGAAATTAAGGGCTGTTTTGTTTTGTTTTTTAATGGCAATGCCTCTTCCACCATAACTAGAGGAAAGGTGCTCTTATATCTTGGGAACCAGTGACACTCAGCAGGGATCTAGCCAGGAGAGGACAGGGAGGCTGAGTACTTGGCATGGAGCCCCATGCTGGGCTGGGTCAGGTCAGGTGCTGGGGATGCTGATCTGGTTGTACCTGCTGATCACACAGGGTTTCCTAACTTACATGCTTGGGCATTCATTGGGTGCTAGTCTGGGCCTGGAGTTGGAAAGGAGAGGACTAAGATACAGAGACTGGGACTCTGAAACTGAGCAGGTGCCCTCTTTTTCAAAGAGGTGAGATCCAAAAAAGAGTGATGCTCAGAAAACTAGGCAAAAAGTTAGCATCTACTTGATTTATCAATGAGCTACTACTTTAGTATTCAAAGAACAAGGCTTATTCTGGAAAGACTGTCTCAAGGTCAAGTTCCAGCCCAGGAAGGGACAGAGTACCAGCAGGGTATTCTAGAACTTCTACTCAGTGTACTCTTAGAACTCTGTACCCCCATATCATACATATCCCAGCTAGGAACACTAGCTTATTTTCTTCTTTACAAGCTCCATTGAGGCAGAAACTGAATCCATCCTGTCCAGCTCATCAACCCAGCACTCAGTACTGTGCTGTGTGTGGCCATTGCCCAGTCCAGGCTATTACCTGCTCTTACCCAGATTATGGCAATAGTCTCCTATCTAGTCGTCCCACTTCTTTTCCTTCACCTGTCCAGTGTTTAGTTCCACAGTACCTGGAGGGTAGGGTGGGTTAAAAATACAAATGCAAAAAAATGCAAATGCAAATGCAAAAAAAATGCCAAAAAATATACGAATCCATTTACAACTGTTCAGTAATGTCTCAGTCTTCTAAGATGTGGTATCCACACTAAACCAGCTCCTCAGGCTTTCTTTCCACTCCCCATGCCACACTCTTTGCCACCCCCCACCTCCCCTTTATCTTCTTAACTCCCCCTCCTTCAGCTCTCTGCTTCCTTGAACCTCTGGCCTCCTAATGTTCACTCCTGTGCTTCTTTTCCATAGCATCCCCCCCTTGTTATTCATTTAGTGTCATTATTTGATTGTCTGCTTGTCTAATTTGACTTGGAAATTCCATGACAGCAAGTGGCATGCCCATTTTTCTCAGTCCTGAGAGCATACTGTTGTTATTAGGTGCCCTCAAGTCGGTTTCCGACTCATAACCACCCTCATAGGGGTTTCGATGGCTGACTGTTTCGGGATTGCCTTGGGAGTGGATTGCCAGGCTCTTCTCCCATTTTTGTGGTGCTGGGAATTGAACTCGGGACCTCAGAGACTGCAGCGCAGCACTCTACCAACTGAGCTAAACCCCAGCCCGAGAGCATACTAGAAACCCCAAATATGTGTTGAATTAACCTATGATTACCACAGGTAGTAAGTCCAGTGATGAGAATTGGAGCTAGGGAAAGACAGGAGAGTGGAGGGCCCCTTGGTTTGTGAACACAGCAAGATGTCAGTTATTAGAATCCTGAAAGATAAATAGAGAGCAGTTGGATATGGAGCGACCAGGAGGCAATCAAAATGAAGAAACACCTCTTGCCTCAGCTCTGGAGCAGCCCCCCACCTTTCCCTGCAAGCCTGGATGTGGATACAACAGTAGAAAATTACACCCTGCTAGAAATTGCACAGCAGGTCAACGGAAAGCTCAAAACTCAAACAGGCTCTGCATTTTGGCATCTCCTTTCACATCAAAGAGCTGCTTTTCTTTTGTGTATGAACAATCAAATCCTAGATCAGTAACTACTGAGGTATTTGTCTGAGGTTTCTCTTGTCCTTCCCCTGCCTGTCTAAGTAACAGCAGCACCTGTGTTAGACACTCTTCACTGGTGTCCAGCCTGGAGACTGAACTATGATGGCCATTATTCAGAGGTTTGTGCAGAACGTCTGTATTTGACCCTTTGCTGTTGGGGATTGTCTTTTGTTCATTCTTGTGGGCTTGGTCATGGCAGGAATACTGATGGAGCTGATCTTAGAAAGCCAAGTGGGAACTTATTGAGGCAGCAGAGACCTGGGTGACAAAGTGGCAGGGCAGGTGGCAAGCAAGCTGGGAGATGGCTGTTCCTACCCCAGAAAAGGCTTTGGATAGAAGTAAATGAGTAGGTTTAGAGAGAAGTTCCAGGGATGTGTTGAGCAACGGCCCAGGTCAAATGATACACTGCATGTGACCAGAAAACAATGTCAGCCATATTGCCACCAGACGGGATTCTACCAAAAGAAAGGCACACTCCATTTGGTTATTTGTTTCAGAGTGAAAGCTTTTTGTGAGAGAGGAAGTCAGTGGTATCAGGTGGAATGTTTTTCTGTGTATGTCATATACTACTAAAAACATTTTAAGGGGTTGGAAATTTCACCTTGGTTGTCCATTTTTTGTACAGTTGTATTTCTATTGACTGAAAAAATTTCCCCTGGTAGCCTTTTTAGTTGGCCTCATTAATCACATTCTTTAGTTCATTTTAGTTACTTACTTAATTAATTTGGTTGCCATACTGAGGGGCTGCTGAACCCATGGTATCACACATGCTAGGAAAGTGAGCTGCTCCCCTAGCACATTTTTAATTTTTTTATTTTGAGACAGGATCTCCTTAAATTGCGCAGGCTGCCTCTGGCCTCGAACTCGCAATACTCCTGCCACAGCCTCTAGAGCAGCTGGGATTACAGGTATGTGCCACAGTGTCTGGCTCTTAATTTTAAATTGTTTTGTAAAAACAGAATTGACACCTAAAGAGAAAACCTTTCTTTTTGGATAGAATTTCTCAGGCCAGTTAGAAATTGTAAAATCCTGCCTCTGCTTCAGTTCCACAACACTAAGAATGCAGTGTATACAAGGAAGATCTCAAAGAGTGATATTTACTACTTTTTAAAAATTTACTTAGAATTCTCATTTCTAGCTGTTCATGCAAAAATGAGTTTTATAGTATTTTTGTCCCCTTTCAAATAATTATAAACACTTTATTTCAAATATCTTTGCTAATTTCTTCTTTTATTTTCAAGGCTCTGTAATAAATGACCCAACTCAGACAAAGGCCTTATATGAAAGAAGTCTACATGAAGACAAAGAAAAATTGTCCTTAATTTAGGTTTCAGGATGTTCTTCATGTGTCCTTGGTATTCTTTAGTCAGTTCTGTCTTTGAAACTAGATAGGGGATATCTGCAATGGTTCGTGAATGTACTTAGAATCAACCTTTGAAATGTTGAACCACTGACTCTTAAATACTAAGTCAGTCATCTATCTGAGTCATTTTAGAAATGAGGGTTACATAATATACCTATTCCTCCATATTATAATTTTGAAGGCTATTGCAAATTTAAGATGCTCTTTAAATAAGACATTACATTTATTATTTCTCTCAAGCTATCTATCCCATACCAAATGTTCAAAATTTTCTTTTTGAAACAGGTTATCACTCTGTAGCCCAGACTAGCCTGGAACTTGTTATACAGCCCAGGTTGGCCTCAAACTTTCAATTCTCCTGCCTCAGCTTCCCTAGGGCTGAGATTGCAGGCATGCACCACCATGCCTGGCTTCTTTTTTTTTGAGATAGAGTCACAATATGTTGTCACAATATGGTCATCTTGAACTCCTGGGCTCAAGCTATCCTCTTGTCTCAGCCTCTTGAGTAGCTGAGACTACAGGCTTGCACCACCACACCTGACTTGTGCACATTCTTGAAGTAGAAAACTTTGAAATATATCATTAATTCACTGATTCTGGGTTTTTGTTTATAAAATAAAATCTTGCATTTTCTCAGTCTTTTCTTTTTTCTTCCTGTGTGTGTGTGTGTGTGTGTGTGTGTGTGTGTTGTTTTTGTTTCTTTTAACCTGACAGTTGCTGTTTAAATAAATGTCAAAATGTCGTAAAATGTGACAAATGTCATTTGTCACTTGTCTGGACAGCATGAGTGTCCTTAAGTATCCACCTCCTCAGGAACTTGGCCTTGGACCTCACTGAGAGGCTGCTGGCCTTGGAGACGGAAACTCTTCACACCTCTCTCTGAACTGGCTTCCTGTGCATCTCTTGGAAATCTTGTCCTTATTCTGTTCTCTTTCTTGTCCCTAGGATTTGAAGCTTGCCTGGCTTCCCAGCTGGCCTTCTCCTGGGTGTATAGTCCACTGACCTTTGTTATATCCAGCCTTGGCCTTGCCCCAGGCTGTGGATAACCTTTGGCACCATTCCTCTCCCAGCCTGGCCCCCATCAGGCAGAGAGACAGGACAAAACTCTATTCTCTCAATAGTATTATGTACATATACACAAATACATATGTCTATGGTATAATAAAAAATAAGTATTTGATCTTTGTCCCTGGCTCCTGGTACACAGCTCCCAGCTGGAATCTCTGGAGCGGTAAGAGTGTCTTTGTATATTCTTGAGATGACTGGTAGCTCAGGGACCCAAGACAACTTCAGAATGAAGGCTCGTCACCAGAAAGACAAAGCCTTGTTCAGAAGCTTGGAACTTTCAGCACCTTTTCTACCCCACACCTCTGGGGAGAGAAGGTCTGGAGATTTTGTTGATTTAACCAATGATGTCTACATGATGAAACCACCCTAACCTCCAGGGAGAACTTCAGGGAGAGGGCACGGAAGTTCCAGGCAAACACCCTTTCCCGCATATCTTGCCCTCTGCGTTTCTTCTACTTGACTGTAGTTGAGTTGTATCCTTTATAATAAGCCAGCAACAGTAAGTAAAAGCTTTCCTGAGTTCTACAAGTTATCTATGCTCAAGGAGGAGATTGTTTGGAACCCCTGACTTTGTAGGTAAGTTATACTTGTGCCTGGCCTCCAAAGTGAAGGTAGTCTGTGGACCTGGGCTCTTGAATATGTGCAATCTGAGGCTAACTCTGGATACCTGTGTCAGAATTGAAGTGTAGGATGTCCAGGAAGTATTGGAAAATCAGAGAACTGGTTGATGTGAGGTGAGAGAAAACCTTTCTTTCCATCTAGTCTGCAGATATTTTGGCTTATTCACTTAAACATAAATTCTTTTTTTTTTTTCTTTTCTTTTCTTTTCTTTTGTTTTGTATGTGTGTGCATGTGTGTCTGCATGCTAGGGACTGCACTCAATAGCCCACATATGATAGACAAGAACTTTACCACTGAGCCACACCCCCAGCCTTCAACACCTGCTCTGCACCAGGCACTGTGCTTAGGGCTGGTTATAAAGCAAAAAACTATTCAACTTATTAGGAAGACAGATGTTAATTAAAAAGTCCTACAAATATGTGCATAAGTAATTAGTGACTGATAGGACAGCAGATGATGCTTTGAAAATATGTCAGGGTGACGCAATCCCGCTTGGTGTCAGGCACACCTGTGTTGCCGCTACTTGAGAGGCTGAGACAGGAGGATTACTTGAGTATATGAGTTTGAGGCTAGACTAAATGATTCCATGTTAAAAAAACTGGTCTGCTAGGGGGAAGTGGGTAGAAAAAGCAATGGAATAATTTTCAGACGCAATCCTGTTATGAATGTAGCTTAATCAAGCTGTTCTCAACCCTGGCTGCAAATAGATTCCTTGGGGAACTTCAAAAAATATTATTCTTCACTTGGGCAGCACCTCCAGAGATTCAGATGTAATTGGTTTGAGCATTAACATTTTCTCCAAAGCTCTTTACCCAACATCCAGGGTTAAGAGATTACTGAATTAAACCTACGTACAGATGGTTTCAATGCCCTACACTTTCAGCTGATGTTCAAATGCTTGGCATTCTCAGTTGGAATATATCTAAATAAAAGTTTCTAATAACATTGAAAACAATACTCTTTTCATTCCTTACTGATTTGGAGTGCCAAAAGACAAAATTACAATAAATTTAGTTTAAAGATCTAATTGGCTTTTCTTTTGTATTGCTGGAGGATTGAAATGGGTATTCCTCCACTGAGCTGCACCCCTAGCCCCTTTTTATTTTTTGCTTTGAGACAGGCTCTCTCTAAATTGCACAGCCTGCCTGTGCCCTCAAATTCGTGATATTCCTGATTCAGCCTACAGAGTTGCTAGGATTGCAGACATGTACCATGGTACGTAGAGTAATTGGCTTTTATTCATAATTCCAGAATTGAGTACTCTCTTATCTATAATATAGAATAGGTGTTCCACTGAGTTGAGCTGAAGTAGTTGGCTTTATAGGCAGAAAATGGTTGAAGAAAGCAGAAACAGGGAACTAAAAGTCATTTCAAAGTTACTTTCCTTAGAGTGCTAAAAAAGGAAGTGTTTTTATGCCAACTCAGGTAAAGTAGGCTCCTTCTGATTGATTGTTGTGAATCTCCATATATATGTGTATATATATGTATATATATATGTGTATATATATGTATATGTATGTATATATATATGTATATATATATGTATATATATGTATGTATATATATGTATATATATATGTATGTATATATATGTATATATATATGTATATATATGTGTATATATATATGTATGTATGTATATATATATATATATATATATATATGCATGGGGCTGGGATTTAGCTCAGTTGGTAGAGCACTGTGCTGCAGTTTCTGAGGTCCTGAGTTCAATTCCCTGCACCGCAAAAATGGGAGAAGGACCTGGCAATCCACTCCGAAGACAATCCCGAAACAGTTAGCCATTGAAAACCCTATGAGGGTCACTATGAGTCGATACTGACTCGATGACACCTAACAACAACAACAAAATATATATATCTATATATCTATATTTGTCTATCTATATATATATCTGCAGCCATAGCACTCTAGCATCCGATCTTCCCTGATCTTGGAAGCTAAACAGGGTCAGCTTGATTAGTCCTTGGTTGGGAGACTGCCTGGTAATACCAGGTGCTGTAGACTAGGGAGAAGGTCCTGGCAACCCACTCCTTGAACGATCTGCCATTGAAAACCCTATGAATAGCAGAGAAGCACTGACAATAGTACTGGACATGGCACAGTGTCGGGGAGTGTTTCATCTGTTATGCAGAGGGTCACTATGAATCGGACCTGACTTGACAGCACCTAACAACAAATATATATATATATATATATATATATATATATATATATATGAAAATATACAGGGCTATATATTTTCATCATTATCTCTTCAATTTATATGCTGAGCAAATAATCTGAGAAGCTGGACTTTATGAGGAAGAACTTGGCATCAAGATTGGAGGAAGACTCATTAACAACTTAAGTTATGCAGATGATACAACTCTGCTTGCTGAAAGTGAAGAGGATTTAAAACATTTACTAATGAAGATCAAAGAACATAGCCTTCAGTATGGGTTGCAACTAAACATCAACAAAACAAAAATCCTTACAACTGGGTCAGTATGCAATTCATAATAAATAGAGAAAAGATTGAGGTTGTCTGAGATTTTGCTCTGCTTGGTTATACAATCAACACCTGTGGAAGCAGCAGTCAAGAAATCAAAAGATGCATTGCTCTAGGAAAAGCTGTGGCAAAAGATCTCTTTAGTGTATTGAAAAATAAAGATGTCACATTGAAGACGAAGGTATGCCTGACCCATGCCATGATATTTTCGGTTGCATCATATGGTTGTGAAACGTGGACATTGAACAAGAGAGACAGGAAAAGGATGCTGCTTTTGAATTATGGTGCTGGAGAAGATTATTGAATATACCATGGACTTTAAAAAGAACCAACAGATCTGTCTAGAAGAAGTGAAGTGCAACCAGAGTGCTCCTTGAAAGCAAGGATGGCTAGACTGCGTCTTAAATATTTTGGATATGTAGTCAAGAGGGACCAGTCCCTGGAGAAAGACATCATGTTTGGGAGAGTGGCAGGTCAATGCAAAAAAGGAAAACCCTCCACCAGATGGATTGACACAGTGTCTGCAACAGTGGGCTTAAACATAAATAAGATCGGGTGCCTGGCACAGAATTGGGGAGTGTTTCAGTCTGCTGCATATAGGGTCTCTATGAGTCATACTCAACTTGATGGCACCCAACAACAACAACAACTATATATATATATATATATATATATATATGTATGTATGTATATATATATATGAAAAAAGGCTCATTTAAAAGTTCAGTTTGATTGGCAGTTTTCACTGATTGATTCCATTCTGGTTTGTCCAGTCTGCCAGGCCCTAGCGCAAGAAACTAGTCCAAAATAATGGCTTCCCATGTATTTATTTAACAGGAGTAACTATCAGTGAATATCCTGCAAGATATACTTTTGTTATGCTTAAGTTTTTTCCCTTTTGAAATTAGTGTGAGCATATTATTAAACATTTGCAGAAGCAATACCATTTGCAGAAGAGGTACCATAAAGTCTCTATTCAAAAGCCAGCATTGAGAATTCTATTTTATTATTTATTTATTTATCAGGTCCTTTACCACTGAGCTGCACACCTAGCTCCTTTTAATTTTTTTTTTTTTTTTTTTTTTGAGAGAGTGTCACTAAATTGCACAGGCTACGTCTGGCTTCAAACCTGTGATCTTCCTTCCTCAGCTTCTCTAGGCCCTGGGATTACAGGTGTGTGCTTCCGCACCGGGTAAGCAATGACAATTTTAGTGTATTTTCTCCTCTTCTCTTCCTTGCATCCATTAGACAATAAATGAAATGATGATTGCTATGATTTTGATATAGTCTGAGTGTTCCCCAATGCTTCATGTGTTGAAAATTTCATCCCTACTATGGGATATTGTTGTTGTTAAGTGCCCTGGAGTCGGTGTCCAACTCATAGTGACCCTACATACAACAGGCAAAACAATATTGTTGGTGCTTCTCTACTATTCATAGGGTTTTCAATGGCTGATTTTTTGCGGGGGGATTCGATTGCCAGGTCCCGCTCCCAAGCCTACAGCACCTGATGATCCCAGGCGGTCTCCCATTTAAGTACTAACCAGGCCCGACCCTGCTTAGCTTCTGAGATCTGATGGGATCTGACACCACAGTGGTACAGCTGCAGGCTCTGTGAGATATTAAGAGGATGGAAACTTAAAGTGAATATGGTGTTTAGATGTAGCTTCTGGGAAGTGGTTAGGATTACATAAAGTCATTAGAGTAGAGCCCATATGATTGAATCCTGGTAGCTTTATAAGCAGAGGGAAAGGCTGGGCACCATGGTGTGTGCCTGTATTCTTAGCTTCTCAGGAGGCTGAGGGCAGGGATTTAGCTCAGTGGATAGAGCGCTGCACTGCAGTCTCTGAGGCCCCGAGTTCAAATCCCAGCACCGCAAAAATGGGAGAAGGACCTGGCAATCCACTCCCAAGGCAATCACGAAGCACTCAGCCATTGAAAACCCTATGAGGGTCGCTATGAGTCGGATACCGACTCGATGACACCTAACAACAACAACAACAACAGGAGGCTGAGGAAGAAGCATCACAGGTCTGAGGCCAGAGGCAGCTTGCACAACTCAAGGAGAACCTGTACCAAAATTTTAAAAAGGGGATAGGGGAGTGGCTCAGTGGTAGATAACTGGGGAAAAAATGGCAGAGGGAGAGGGACACAGAAACAGTCTTTTCTTTTGCTATGTGATGTTCTATATATACCCCCACCCCCAGGACTCTTAGTAAAAGGCCATCACCAAATGCAGCCAGCTCATTGATCTGGCACCTCCAGAACCATAAGCCAAAATAACCCTCTTTTCCTTACAATGTAGCTTGCCTCAGGTATTTCAGTATAGTAATGAAAATCTAACTAATATGGTGACTTAAAACTTACAAATAGAGGCTGGCGATGTAGCTCAGTGATGAAGCATTTTCCTAGCATGCATGAGAATGAAAAATACTGGGGTTAGAATCCCAGTATCACACAGACACACAAAAACCCTCTGAATAATTTCAATATAAATTATATATTACATAAATCATATTTTTTGGATTGGGGAAAATTCTTCACTACTGTGACCCCTTCCCCCTTTGCCAGCTTGTCATAAAAAAACTTATGTCCTTACCTCTCTTCAGTCAAGCATCACTCTTCAGCTTGAAAGAATAAAATTGGTCTATCGAAGGTCATGGTGACCTCCTAATTGCCAACCTCAGAGACTTTTCAGTCCCCAATCTAACTTCCTTCTGCAACACTCAGCACAATTGCATGCTGCTTCTTTGAAATTCTTATTCTTTGACTTTGGAACACCAATCTGTCAAAGAACAAAGGTACAATGGTTTAGCTTACAGATCTTAATTGCCTTTATTTTTCATTTTAGAATCAAGCAACACGTCATTTCATAAAATGGATAAATGTTCAAATGGGCTGAGCAGACAAGGTTGTTTTTATAGTCAGAGAAGGGATGAAAACGACAGAAAAAACAACGAAAAGCATATTGGTCATTTCAAAATTGCTTGCTTTGTAAAGACTGGCAAACAGAAAAATGACTGGTTAATATCAGGTTATTTCAGGTTACTAGAGGTGGTTTTTTTTCCCTTTTCTTTTTTCTTTTCCTTTCTTTCTTTCTTTCTTTCTTTTTTTTTTTTTTGTTTTTGGGGGCAGAATTTCACTATGTAGCCCAGAGTGGCCTGGAACTTGCAATCCTTCCAGCCTCAGCTTCTTGAGTGCTGGCATATAGGTATGGGCCACCATCTGTCTTCAGATTACTTTTCTTTCTTTCTTTTTTTCTATTTTTTCGGTACTGAGGGTGGGGGATGTTTAAACCCAGGACCTTACACATGCTAGGCAAATGATCCACCACTGAACCACACTCCAAGTCCCCTTTCCATTTTTTATTTGGAGACAGAATCTTGATAAGTTGTGCAGGCTGCTTCTGGCCCGGAACTTGTGATCCTCCTGCCTCACCTTTCTGAGTCACTGGTTTACAGGCAGGCACCCTGCCACCTGGTTCAGGTTACTTTTTGATAAGGATTAAAAGATATAAGGATTAAAGCAGAAGAAACTTCATTATCATGCCAACTGCAAGTGGCCTGCTTGGGAAATTTGGTTGTTACCTCTTGCTTCTCATTTCTCAGGAGGTCAGATGACAACTTAGTTTTGGTCTGGGGAAATGGAACCTCATCATAAGTGACTCCATGTTGATTTTTAGCCTGGTCTGTTGGGGCCCAGTACAGGAGCCTAGTGCTAAATGGTGGCCTCCTGTAATTTTGATTAACAATCTCAACCTTTGCCTCATAGAATAAAAAACACAGACCAACTTCATCATTCTGCTTCTCAGGACATGCATATTCCTTGCACCTATGGACAGTTGAGACCACAGACCCTGGGGCTTGGGAGCCAGGTCTCTCACACTTGCACATTTCCCTTATTGGTGTATATCTTTTGCAAGGTTTGTTCAGAAGTCAAATAGTGTAAAAAGTAGCCTTTGCTGAGTCCTAGTTAGTTATTCTCACTAACCCTCAAACCTAGAAGGCCTCTGTGACTTGGCCCAGCTCACTGCCAAATCTATAGCTCCAATCTATCCTCTCATGTTACTGGCTCACATAACTGCGTACCGACATTCACCACTCAGCCAGGCCACACATCCCTCATAGAACCTCCATCTTCTTGCACAAGCCTTCTCAGAATGGATACCCTAACTTAATGGCTGACAGTGCCAAGCCACTGTTTTACCCACTCATGATGGAAATTTGAAGATTGACTTCTTTTCTCTTTACTTCATGTTTTTATCTGAATATTTGTGTCCTTCTAAAATTCACACATTGATATCTAATCCCCAAAATGTTGGTCTTACGAGATGAGGCCTTTGGGATGTAACAGGTCATGAGGGCAGAGTCCTTGTGAATGGGATTAGTGCCCTTATAAAAGAGATCTGAGGAAACTTGTTTGCCCCATTGACTTTCTCCTCCACTACATGAGAACACAGAGAAGTTGCCCTCATCAGACACTGACTCTGCTGTCATCTTGTCAATGGATATCTTAGCCTCCATAGCCATGAGAAATACATTCCTGTCTTTAAAAAATTACCCACCCACTCTAAATATTTTGTTATAGCAGCAGGAACAGAACAAGACACCCCTGTTATGATTTGAATGTGAAATGTCCTCCATGTAGGCTCACATGTTTGAATGCTTGGTCTTTTTTTTTTTTTTTTTTTAGAAATTTTTAATGTACATCATAATGTGATTCATTTTGACATGCTTTTCATTGTGACAATTTTCATATATGCAATTTGATAAACATTATTCATATAGGTTACCCCTTACCCTCCTCTATGTTTCCCCCCTCCCCCCTTTCCCATCTAAGTTTCCCATCCAAGTCTTCTCTATCTTTTACTATGTAGTATTTTTCTATATGTCCTTGGGTTCCATTTCTGTTTAAGATAGAAAATTTTCCTGTAGTGGTCTTTGTTTCTATCTTGTTAGAACAATTACATGCGATTTCTAGTCCATTTATATTGACCTCATTCTTATCTTCCCTCTCCTCCTTTTATTATGATCTGACCTTTGAGTAGGATTTTTCCTTCTTGTAATTTTGAGTCAGCTCTCTCATATGAGTGAGAACATGTGTTGTTTCTCTTTCTGATCTTGTGTTTGTTCACTTAAAATAATTTTCTCTAATTCCATCCATTTTGCTGCAAATGACCCTACTTCATTTTTCTTGATTGCTGAATAGTATTCCATTGTGTATATATACCATAATCTTTTAATCCATTCTTCTGTTGAAGGGCACTTTGGTTGATTCCATATCTTTGCTATTGTGAAAAGCGCTGCATTGAACATGGAGATGCTGGTGTCTCTGTGGTATGATGACCCATCTCCCTTTGGGTAAATTCCCAATAGTGTTATAGCTGGGTCATATCATAGATCTATTTTTAGTTTTTTGAGGTACCTCCATATTGATTTCCATAGTGGTTGCACCAATTTACAGCTCCACCAACAATGTAAAAGTGTTCCCTTTTCCCCGCAACCTCGCCAGCATTTGTTGTTGTTTGTTTTATTGATCTTGGCCATTCTTACTGGTGTAAGGTGAAATCTCAGCATTGTTTTGATTTGCATTTCC